>JAQJVL010003286.1:25000-35000 GCA_035578905.1 Stictocephala bisonia | reverse complement strand
ACACACACAAACATACTACAGTATTAGTTAAATTGTTTCATAAAAAAAACTGGTGCTTTCATCCATAGTTTGACAGAAAAACATTTTGATTACAGATAAGGTTAAAACAACGAAGTATTACGACCACGGGCAGTAAATTCAAACTATAACATCCAAGGCCTTAAAAATTGCAATCAGATTACACAGGTAAAATACCCTAGAGAAACTATTTAGTGACATACATTTTGTTAGATATCATATTTTAAGTAGGAAGGGATTAAAACTCAGAAGTTAGGTATTTACGGGTTGAATTTATTTATAAACTGAAGCGAGTTTTGAACAAAATACAAAGAGATGATAAATGTATTGTTAATACCATGGAAATTAGTAGCTGCACGTCTATAGACTAAAGTGATAAAGTACTACTCATGTCTTAAAAATATGGACTTTTTTGTAAGTTAATATATTTAAGCATAAGTGCAATATAGCAATGGTCCCTGATATAAGTTCTTTAATGGCGTACCGGGAATTCGTAAAGAATTTTATGATTGGTATTTATTCTTTAGTAAGACCCATTTCTAAGATGTGTTTGAGAACGAGCTGTCGAATGAGTGTGAAGAGTGTAGTCATTATTCCTCAGTAGTTACTGTAGTCCTCAATGCCACTGTACGTGTATGGGTGGACAGGTGGATCAATGCCATTGTACGTGTATGGGCGGGAGGGTGAATCCCTGAGTGTGAGGTTAGGGACTCCATAGCTCAGTTCAATTGGGTTCAAAAAAATTGATTTGAAATGTGGAATGTTTGTATATTGTTTCAGTAGTAAATTCAGTAAAATAGGGTATACTTAAATGAGCACCTCTGCCCAGAAAACAAACACTTTCTTGGCAAGCTTAAGACGAAATGTAGGGATTTAGATATTAAATATGTTTGGTTCCGAGAGGGAAACTTTTTTGTTATGAAGTCGGATGGGGAAAAATTTCACAAAATTGTTAAAATTCAAGATCTGAATAAAATATTCTAGGTTTGTCTGAGGATATTATATGCATCGCGCAGTATTGTATATCTAGTTATCTTTTTTCTCTCTGACTAGTAAATATAAATTGTAAATAGTACGTAAGTACAAATATTATAATGGACTCATAGGTATGTTGTGATGTCTACCATCACCTAGACAGTTTTTTGTTTCCCAATCTGACAGAGGTAATATTAGTTTATTATATGTAAACATTAGAAGTATCAGGAAAAACTTTAATTCTTTGCTAGCCGAAATAGATTCAATTATTCACAACCTTGGTATCAATGTACTGAGTGAAGTTTGGATAAACAGTGAAGAGATTAACTTATACAAAATTCCAGGCTTTGACGTAGCTACTAAATGCAATGACACATATCGAGCTGGAAGTGTCGTATGTTACATTTCTAATAAATTTAAATTTGCAGAGTTAAACATAAATATGTCAACAGCCAATTGTCTATCTCTTGAGATATCGTGTGGTTCAACACGCTTCAATTTCACCTGTCTATATAGATTAAATCAATTTACAGAGGCACATTTTGTTCAAGAATTGAATTATATCTTACCGCTTATTAAACTAAATTCAATATTTGTTGGTGATATTAATTTAGATACACTTAGAAATTCAGTTCATGTTTCAAATTACAATAGTTTATTAAATAGCTACGGGTTTTTATCTTTAATAAACAGACCAACAAGAATTACACAATTTAGTTCAACTTATATTGATCACATTTTTGTAAAATTTAAGGATATTAGTAACTCGAAAAGTGCAATATTTAATTTGGGCATAACCGATCACTGTTTACTAGGCCTTAATATTAGCTTGGCTTCTTATGAATTTATTGAAAGAACTGAGAATACAACAATTGAGTATAACTATAATAATATTAAAGATAAATTGAAAAATGTTAACAGGAACTGTATTTATCAGTGTAATGATGTTAATTGTTGTTATTTAAGTTTTTGTAGTATTTTAAATAATGTTATAAATAAACATAAATCAATTTTTAGCATATTAATAGTAAGTATCTTAAAACAAGACAAAAAAGCCCTTGGATTAATAAAAATATAGTTAATAGAATTAAAAAAAGACAGAAAATGTATAAAATACTGAAAAAAAGACCATATGATTTAAATTTTACAGCTTACTAAAACAAATTTTGTTTGAATTTGAAAAGTGACATTGATAAGTTAAAAAACAACTATTATGCTAATTTAACTAATAAATGTAATGGAGAAAGTGGTCAACAGTGGAGGGTGATAAACAGCATTACAGGTAGCCTTAAACGTAGTAACATAGATAAAGTTGTATTGGATGATGGGACAGTTTTGGAGGATCCCAAGCAATGGTCAGAGGAGATCAACAACTACCTTATCAGTGTTCAAAGTAAAGCTGATAACACTGAACGGTTGGCTGGCAGAGTTTATAATTTGACGAATTATCAGACCAATCATTCATTCTTCGTTGCTCCTACTGACTCTGCCGAAGCCACAAACATAATTAAAAGTCTTAAAAATAAAAAATCAACTGGCCACGATGGATTTTCTGTAGAGATGCTCAAGCATATTTACAGTGAAATAGCTCACGTTTTAGCCTACATAAGTTTTGAAACTGGTATTTTTCCAGAGTCACTCAAGAATAGCATTGTTGTACCTCTTTTTAAAAAAATAATTCGTTCGAAATTGAAAATATAAGACCGATTGTTACAGACAGCTTGTTATCTGTTTTTTTTTTTTTTTTTTTTTTTTTTTCTAAAATAATGGAGAAATGTATGAAAGTTAGATTAGTAAATTACCTGAGTTCTATAAACTTCCAGAATAAATCCCAGTTTGGTTTAACAAAAAGTAAATCTACAGAAGATGCGTTAACAAACTTTTCAAGCTTAATATATGAATACATAAATAAAAACAGAAAAACGACTGTAGTATTTGTTGACTTTAAAAAAGCATTTGACGTTGTGAATCATAATATTTTACTTAATAAAATGGAAAGTGCCGGTGTAAGAGGCGTTGCGTTGAAATGGTTTGAAAGTTTCTTGTAGGACGGACCTAATCAGTTAAAATTCATAATCAATTAAGCACTTCATTATTAGTAGGAGCCGGAGTCCCTCAGGGCTCCGTGCTCTCTGCAAATCTCTTTTTAATTTTTACTAACGACCTGTTAGATCAACATTTCACATGTTCAGTTAGTGCGTTTGCCGATGAAATTGCACTTGTATCCTCCAAAAAAAAAAAAAAAATGAATTAAATCTCCAAATGAGTATTAACGATGATTTGAACATTTTGCGGTCATGGTGCTTCAAGAATAAAATGCAAGTTAATGTAAAAAAAACTAAATATGCTAACTTTCACATGACCGGCTTTAGATTCGCAAACCCTATAGTTTATCATAAATTTGATTGTGAAGGTGAGTCATGTGGCTGTAGTGCTGTTGAGCAATTCCCCACCTTTAAATATTTAGGGTTAACTTTAGACAGCAAAATTTCCTGGAAAAAGCATATTTGTGATTTAATAAATAAAACTAGATTTAATTTAAGAAAATTTTACTTTCCTAGAAACTTTTGTGATGTAAATTTACTGCGAACTCTATACTATGGTCTGATTTATTCAAGGATACAATACGGCATTATTTGTTGGGGAGGAACTTGTAAAACAACAATAAATACTATTAGAACAATTCAAAATAAATTTATTCAAATAATCCTGAAAGCAAATGCAAGAGACTCTTCTTTACCTTTATTCTATTTATTAAAAATTTTACCCATCCAACATTTATTCATCTATAAAACATTAAAATTATTTTATACGAAATGGCAATAGAGGCTCAACCAGAATTCATCACGATATGAGAAGTAACAAGAATAGATTATTTATCAAACCCAAAGTAAACAAAATATTATTCAAACAATATTTTAATTACTTAGGCCCAAATTATTTCAATAAATTACTATTATACATTAAAGAAAGCAACAACAATAAGGAATTCTGCCACAAGCTAAATAACTGGTTATACACTATACATGACACAAGTTGTCTGAGTCAGGCCTTAACTTAGAGTAAATTATAGAAAATATTAGTTTATGAACTGTAAAATATTAATTTTAGTTTAATTTTCAAGTAGTGTTATTTTAGTAGTAGTTTGAATTTAATGAACGCTACAGAATGCCTTTCTAATTATATACAAGACTGTAATACTTAAAAGAGACTGGACTGAGTTATTTGTTAATTTATTTTATTATATTATTTTTGTTCACTAACCACATTACTGGAAACAGTGGTTAGTATTATTCACTTAAGTTTTATGTTGATTTAATTGTCAAGATATTGTGAATAAAGATCATTATTCATAAAAAAAATTTAATGTTCAGAAAATAAAAAACTATGTGTAAAGCCAATTATAAATCGGAGATCTAGGTAATTCCATGCTGAAAGTATTGTGAGGGGTAACAACTATTTCACTCCTAAAACAATTGTATTAATCGATTAGGTTAGGTTAGGTTAGGTTAGGTTAGGTTAGGTTAGGTTGGGTTAGGTTAGGTTAGGTTAGGTTAGGTTAGGTTAGGTTAGTTGCTTACTTCAATAAGCACCATTTTGAAATAAAAATAAGTTCAAAATAAAAATAAGCTCAAAATAACAAGTATTGGACTTTTTGCTTAGACTTTTAGGTATTGGCTGTTACAGCTTTTGGACTTTTTGTCTTGGGCTTTTCGGTTTAGACTTCTTGATTTGGACTTTATGTCGCACAATCATTTTATTAATAAAAACATCAGTATTGTATATTTGTTTTTTGAATGCTGAATTTCATCGTGTACTAACTATATATTCACGTTTAACTATTATGGCCTAACTTTAGCCATTAAAATGTCTGTAGGAAGGGTGTTGTATTGTTTGCAGGTTAAATATCTTGGAAATTAAGGCAGTTAGTTAACTACTCTAACTAACGCTTACTTATTTGGATATTTATAAATTAAATAGTTTATGTTAATAGTTTATATTTTAGGGTTTAGGTAAAATATAATTTAGAGAAAAATATATTTACCTTATGTATAAATAAAAATATTGTTAAAAATAACAGATTACTGGTTGCTGACAGAAAAAGCCTAGACGAACCATTCATTTGAGAATGCTTTCATTCATATTCATTAATTCTCTTGTTTATCTTGGAAGTTTTATAACCTTATAATTTTTCACATTTTTTATTCCTAAAAATACAATTAAAAATCCAAACCTTCTATATTTAATTTGATAAAAAATGTATGATTTGTCGTTGATTAATTGAGTAAATTACGTTTTTTAGTCTCAGTGAGTCATACATAAGTAATTAGAAGTAAATATTGTTTGTTAAATGTTTCACATGTATTTATGTATGCACCAAAAGTCAATAGCTATCATTTACATTACTTATTACTCTAAATTTACTCGCTACTCAAAGTGAAGTGATTCAATACTTGAAGTAATATCTTAAAAAACTGCGAGGTTTATCAATTACACGCATTTATCACACACATGGTCTATTTAAATTTTTGTAAAATTTTAGAACGAGATTTTTAAAATTTTAAGAGTTACAAAACATGTATACTTTATTCTAGTGTAAATTTGTAAATGTATAAATAATTGTCTTGTTATTTATTTGTAAAATTAATTTAATAAAATTAACATAATCTTTTTACCTGACACTCTAATCAACTAGTACATTCTATCACATAACCTTCTAAAACTTTGTAACCTAAAAACATATAATACCTCTTTTACTTGGACCAATCCATCTGTGGGAGAAGAAGTGCATATTTATGAATGGTATGTTACAATTTACGCCACAAACACGATCAGCTTTACAAATTAGATTAACCACTGTATTATGATTATGAAATTATCACGTATAATATTAGTTATGGCACTGTTTAATATAATTTTCAAATTAGAACTATCTTTTTTATTACTTGTTGATCATACACACACACACACACACACACACACACACACACACACACACACACACACACACACACACACACACACACACACACACACACACACACACACACACACACACACACACACACACACACACACACACACACACACACACACACACACACACACACACACACACACACACACACACACACACACACACACACACACACACACACACCACACACACACACACACACACACACACACACACACACACACACACACACACACACACACACACACACACACACACACACACACACACACACACACACACACACACACACACACACACACACACACACACACACACACACACACACACACACACACACACACACACACACACACACACACACACACACACACACACACACACACACACACACACACACACACACACACACACACACACACACACACACACACACACACACACACACACACACACACACACACACACACACACACACACACACACACACACACACACACACACACACACACACACACACACACACACACACACACACACACACACACACACACACACACACACACACACACACACACACACACACACACACACACACACACACACACACACACACACACACACACACACACACACACACACACACACACACACACACACACACACACACACACACACACACACACACACACACACACACACACACACACACACACACACACACACACACACACACACACACACACACATATATATAAAATCCGATTTAAGGTAATAGTTTTTTATTGATATAGAATAAAACTAATTTTTAACTATGAAATAACTTTTAAAAGTCTACATTAAAGTAAGCATAATTTTACCATGTATTTACGTAACACTAAAATCTAAAACTCCAATTTCGTCATCCCTTAACATATTGGTTTAGAAAATTATTAAAATAATGGAATGTCTAGCATGTATACAGATTTTTAAATAATGTTGCTTTCTATTCTCCTTTTTAATAAAATTATCAGAGTTTGTTGAAAGTGTTGTTATACAAAGTTGATACGTGAAAATCAGACAAATCGTTTAAGAAGCCAAACTGACATTGAGTTATGTAATAAGGAAAATGTACTTTACAGACTTATGACAGCAGATCTCAAATGAGTTTTCAGGTATTGAAGGTTGATTTATAGTGACTTAGGTTCACTTAAAATGTTGGATGGGATATAAATATACTATACCTAATGTTATGACACACATAGTAGGGGTAGATTTTTAAAAAAATCGTTTTTTTAAACTACTTGACCAAACATTTCCATATAGAACTACTGACTGTAACGAAAATAATTTAGTGTTTTAAGTAGCGTAGACAGTACTTGTACGTGCTTGTCACCGGAAAATTATTCATAGATTTATATTTCTTAAATTCTTAGAATTTAATAAATGCCGACACATCTTTGTGCGTATTTTAAGGTGAATATGAATGATTACGTGGTGTGTAGGATGAGTATGGACGCCCTGTGTAGTCTGAGTTCAAATGCTCCTCAGGAAGGGCCATTTATTAAAAGCTCAATAGCCAAGACAACTAAGGGACTTACAGATTTAGGTGGAATATGAACCACGTAGTGTTGGTCTCATTTCCATCTAATAATTGCCAAGCCTGCTATTCAGTTCTCTCCCCTAAACAACGTCCGGACACTGATTACCACCCAACATGGACACCCCAGACTTCTCCAGCGGTGTCTACGTCGATAGCAACCATTGACTAGACGCCATGTCAGTATTAGTAGGACCAAGCATAGAACCTATCGCCTACAATCTCTACAACACTTATCCCCCAAGTAGCTGTGTTAATATATTCTACATAACAATTAATTATTTACTTCTTTAATAGACGATATAAACATTTTCTAGTTGATAACAGTATTGTTAACAGCATACATATTGCTAAGTTACCACTGACGATGCCATATTAATAGTGAAATTGTTAGTGATGTGAATATATTCTAGATAATACCTTCATACGAACGGTATCGACGCTTTCACACTGGTCGCCTAAAGCCAATTGTATACGAGCAGTTCAAATGTCGCATTGGTTACACGGATTTTGGGCGTTTATTTTTCCATTTTATACAAGAAATTAAAATGCAGGTAATGCGGGCAGTTTAAGTTAATCAATCCGATTTTACTAACCTCATTTGAAATTACTCTTTATATCTTAAAGAATTTCTTCAAAGTCAGTTATATAAAAATAATTATTTATTTTCATTTAATACGAGTACAACAGAATCGCATACGTCCTAACCAACGCTTACTATGGAGTATTCAGAATTCAATAACTTATAACTAAATGATCGATAGTCTATAGTTTTCACTATATAAATTATTTGCTGCTTATCATACCTTATAATAGTTAAAAAACGATTTATAATTTATTCACGCAAATAAAAAAAAAACGAATACGTCACAAATAATTATTCATTTTACTTAGGTAATTCAGTAGTCATGTGACTAGCCTAAATTATAAATGACTGTTTTAAAAAAGCTAATGTCCATTTTTCCTACAATTTGTAAGAATCTACTTACTTGCTAGTGTAAGACATTATCATCTATAATGCAGATATTGTAGGCCTTATATTTAATTATTCCTAACACTGTTGTTTCAGATTGAACAAACCCAAGCAGTCGTGACTAGATAGCTTTGGGTTATTGTAAATTGAGACTAAAATAGCCGGCATATAATTGGATTAAATAATATTCAAAACTACTTGCACCCAACAGTAAAATTCCTGTATCAAAGGTTCAATCCAAATGATTCCCGTTTCAAAATTTGTCAAGGACTTACAAAATGTATATTTCACTTCTTGATACTCGCCACAAGTCATCGTAATGCCTTTAAAACACTCGTATAAATAATGTTCAATTGCCGATCTTTTTAACGCGACTGGATGCGGTGAACTGACCGAACGCCACTCAACGAGTTCAAACCAGGTGGTGAAAATAGCCGAATGTCACTCAACGAGTTCAAACCAGGTGGTTAAATTGCCCGTAAAATATCGCCCATTTGATCAAACTTAATGCAACAAAATAAAGGTCTTGACAATATCCCCACATTACTACACGAGAATCGTAAGGGAATCTACAGAAATATATAAAAGAAGAAATGATTTTAGTAAGATGAAAGTATATGGCTTCCGAAGACACGGGAACCCATTTTAAATAAATTGAAATAAAATGGAAGAGCCATATTGATTTTCTTCCGATAACGACCGTAGGTTATCGGCAATACCCGCACTCTCCTGCGTACCTGCCAAACCAGCCTTTACCCCACCACCTATTATAGAAGCTGGAAGGTCATTCACCGGTGTCAGTCTCAACGGTCGTCCATCACTTGCGCAGAATTTCTGACCTCCAAAAAAGGTTTGCAAGGGTATCCTAATCCCCTTCCATCACTTGCGTAGGGTCCAGTCCAGGTAAGCCTGAGAGCGGTAATTCCGTCATGCCTAACCTAACCTAACCTAACCTAACCTAACCTAATCTAACCTAACCTAACCTAATTTACAATGGATATTTATTGCCCCACTAATGATGCATGGATTATATTTCAAGTGTTAAAGGTATAATGATTGCCTATCGACTTAAAAATGAATTGAGTTTTCATCTCGTAGCTCCATTCACTGTTTATAACTAAATTCCACACTACAGAAAACAATAGGATATATATTTCAAAGAGACCGCCGTTTAGCGCAAATGATGGAACCTATCTGGGGGTCCTCTATAGCTCTCCGCGCAAAAGATGGAAAGCCTCTCCTGGCATTCTGCATTCTGCGCAAGTGATGCCCGCCCGTCTCAACAATACCACTGAAGATGCCGGGTCAAAGCATTGGTAAAACGTCTGGTTATCTTGTACATAATGTAGATAGTACCTTGACGTGGTTGTCACCAGAAAATATATTTTATATATTATATGCGTAATTTGGAGCTTCGCCCCCCAAACCCTCCTCTCTTCAATTGATCATGGACGCTATAATCATTAATTACGTGTGC
>JAQJVL010003286.1:0-20000 GCA_035578905.1 Stictocephala bisonia | reverse complement strand
TTAGCAATTCTCGGTAAGTTCAGGATGTTGTTGTCCGAATAGAATCCGCATAGAGCCAAACGGTAATCACTGGCATCGTCCAAGTGGATCGGGTGTTCCAGGTGAAGTGTGATCACCGAACCCTGCCCGAATAGTTTCAACAAAGGCATTTTATATCGCTTGGTGGTCAACTACACACACTTATATTATTTGGATTTGGTCATTTGTTTCTGGTGTTCTAGAAACAGTGTACCCGTTACGCGTATGAGATCAGTCAAATCCCTATCGTACTCTTCGATTTTATTGTACAATTTCGTTTCCAACGCGTTGAGCCGTTGATCGGTTTTAGTTTGAAACTGTGAGAACTCAGATCGCAACGCGTCTTGCTTCGATCCGGTCCCACCACACTCTCCGAAATGATTAATACAGAACTTATGACCGTACATGCTGACGGTATTAACTCCTCCTACATGTCTTATAATCGGAACAAAAAAATGAAGTTTTTTTTAAATATAGTCTATACAGTGCGCAACCGGATGTTGTACGTAGTGCCTATTTTCTCTCCTCTCGACAGTTGTAGCCTTTCGGGGATGGGTTCTTTAGGATCGAATACTTCTGCGTAGCGTTTTGGCAGGAATACGTTGATCTCCTCACAGCCATCGTCAGCTAGCGATCGGTCCAATAGTGTGGCCACCGGAATCTCACCGTATTTGGTTTGTACGATTCTCATGCGTTTCACAGGGTAGAACGTATTTCCGTCCAACCGATCGAGTCTCACGGTTTTAGAGAACTGTAGTGTGGCTTCGTTGAACCGTTGTACGAAGCTGGCCATGTTGTGTTTAAAACGTAGTCGGACACGACGTTTACTCTCACTCTCTTATTATATTACCCTCGATCGCGTTCAGTAGTGTAACGCTAGGGTGACGGGTGTCGAATCTGTTGATTAGAAAAACTATTGCTCGACGAACCAAGACATCCAACCATATTTGTCGTCTCTTAGATCGTTCACGATAGTATTCCAATCCACCACATCAACTTCGCTCTGTAAAGAATACCGCCTCAAGACGTCTAAACACAAATGGCCACAAATCGGCGGATCATCGAAACTCTGGATCCTACAGTCGTTGTAGACCAGACCTTCACCACCTTTTAAATACCGCACCAACTCGATCGGTGGACGCACGTCTCCGTACGAGTCGAAATAGAACTTATTCCTGTCGCCTATTTTGATGTAGCACGTCCAGTGTGTGCCGTCGGATTCGACATCTCCCAAGTTGAGGATTCCGCATTCCGTATGATTCGACGTGGTCGGCAATAGCTGTCGTACGAATACACCCCGAAAATTCTTAACTTTCAGTACATCTTTGGCGTACCACGAGTTCACCCAGTGAGAGCGGATCTATTTTTTTTTTCAACAACAACGAGTCCAACTTCAGATTGATGCACCGTTTGAGACCACTGCCCTCGGGGTCTTTGGTGATTATCGCGTCCAACTCGTTGTCGAGTAGATCCTTCAACCAAGGTATGAACTTCTCTCGAAGCAACGGCGCGATATTTTTCCTAACCAAAGGTGAGATGAACCGCTTGCCGCCGGGAACATCGTCTTCAATGAAATTGATCATTTCCTTCAACAGACCACCTTCTTTGTTTTTCATCAACTGATCGTAGCTGAGCGCCAACCGAAGACCGGTCTTGTTTTTGACGGCTTTGTTCACGGCTCTGTGTTGCAGCTCGGTGAGCAGTATGTGATCGCCACCACCACCACTGATGTTGTCGTACGTAAGACCGATCACCACTGTTCTACGTTTCTTGTAGGTGGTCTTCATTTTCGCTTCTGTCCGTCGGACAGACGGATCTTGTGTCTGTGCAGTTCACTCATCGCGTTCACTCTCGCACATGTACTTATAGTAAGTCACGCACACACCGCACTATGGAAACTTACTGCACCAAATGCAAACGGAAAACGCCATCACCGGCCAACTCTGTTGAGGAAGTGGTGCGAACAGAAAACAATAAATGGCGTTCCAAAAGTAAATGCGCTTTGTGTGGTGGTGAAAAAAACACGTTTATCAAAACGGCACCCAGTTATGAGGAGGAGGATCAATCGAGAGAATACATCGAAGCCAAAGAACTACAACGTTTCGTGAACGCTCCGAACAACATCAACGTTTTCGTAGCAGCGTTTACCACAGCACACGCCCAGCTAAGACTGTACGACATGATGGAGCGCTTGGGCGAGAGCGTGGTGTACTACGATACAGATTCGGTCGTATACATCGACGACGGCGCCAACACAGTTCCCACCGGCAGTATGCTGGGCGAGTGGAGCGACGAGTTGGGCAGTGATGACAACATAGACGAATGGATCAGTACGGGTCCCAAGAGCTACGCCTTCGAGACGGCCAAGAAGAATGGCAGGTGCAAAATAAAAGGATTCACACTGAACTATAAGAATTCACAACGTCTGAACATGGCGACAATGAAAAGTCTGGTCGAAGGTGAAATCGCCGGGACTCGAATAGTGTACAACCAGATTCGACACGACAACGTTACCAAGACGTTGGTCAACAAGACGGTGAAAAAAATGTTCAGGATGGACTACGACAAACGAATGATAGTGGAACAAGATGCGGCGGACGATGCTTGTAGCGGTGGTGACGATGGCGATGGACAGCAGGACGTGGTTGACACCTTGCCGTGGGGCTACTAGAGTGTTCATCCAGTCATAGCAAAAAAATATTTTAAAAAAAATTATATTTTGTTCAACGTTACTATGTGGCGTTTTTGTATTATTGTTTAGTATCTTATACAAATACTTTTTAGATATATTGGAAATAAATTATTTTCTTGCATTCTTTGTTTTTGCTGCTTACTTAGAAAATACACCCAAGTCCCTTTAGAGCGTTTTGATAGTGTTTCTAGTAATGTCGTAGGAGAAATGACATTCAGACACCACGATCACGTACGCGGTTGTACCGTTGTTGGCCACAGGCGAGGCGATGGCGTTCACAAAGTCCAGTTCCACTTGGATGTCGCTCCTGGATCTGTCCTTGTTGATCGGATGCAAGTGGGTGTCGATCACCATCAACGGATATACGGTGATGAAATCCTCAGGATTCAACAACGCGTCGGTATCGCCGAAGTTGACGATCCTGTATCGTAGGAACTGATCGTAGAGTACACGCCATCTGCCATCCGCGTAGTTCATGTTCTGCATCTCTTGTGGATAGCGTTCACCGTTGATTTTCACGCCCACATTTTTCACATTACACATGTCGAATTGGGACGGGATCTTTTTCTGGTCGTTCCAACGATTCGTCTGTAGACAGATCATGACGAACTTGGGATTGTACACGTTCCTGTAGACGTAGGTGATGTCGAAATTGAACGACGCACCGAACACACCTTTCTTTTCGATACACTGCCACTGGTAGTAGTTGTAGATCAACGCGTCTCTGTCACTCAACTGTTTCAGACCGTCTATCAGTTGGATCTTGCTGGTGGCCGTGTACTCGACCAACGGCACTTTCAGTGTGAACGACTTTATCAATATCTTTCCTTCATCGGGCTCTGTAGCTCCAACCATCGCTGCTTTCCACTTGAACAACGCATCGTTGTCTTCGGCACGCGTGAACACAATCTCAAATCCGCCCTTGTACATGGGATAACGCAGGTGGTCAAAGAACCCGAGCCCCAGGTGGCCGAGCGTACCGAGCGCTTCGAACGTGCCACCACTCTCGTACTTGGACGCGAACCCGTTGTTGGTGAGTGACGGCTTTGACGACTCATTGTAGTTGAGCACACTCTTCACGGTGCTCGTGATCCCCGGCAGGTTCACACTGTCAATAGTCGTGTTGTGCTTTTTCAGTTCGATGCGTGAAAACAGGAACGACGCATAGTTGTCAATCAATTTTATGGTGTCGCCTGCCGCGAACTTGGTCCCGTCCGATTTTTTCACAACCTCACCGCAGATGTGATACATGATACGTGAATCGTAAAACGTATCGCCGTGGTCCAGCTTGAACACCGTGTAATTATTGACCGCGTTGAAGTTGAGCTCCGATACGGGCATGACTGTTCGGTACTCACTCCTGATCACGCCGCTGGCAAACTCGTTGTACACAGTATCCATAGTAGTGGCAGAAGTAGTAGTCATACAACTGGTCTCTACACTTATGTTAATGCAAAAAATATATTTAGGTTTTTTTTTTAAATTATACTCTCACTAATACTCAGCAACGGTTTCTGGATCGTAGCTGGGGATCATGTACTTGCGGTGGCGTCGTAGAAATTCCTCGGACACGTGTTGGTACCGCTGTACGTACTCCCAGTCCACCCGATCCGCGTAGTCATGAATGAATGACTCGGACAGTCGTTGGTACTTGCACACTAAGAACCAGCAATCGTGAAAGTTGGGAACCATCTCACGAAGGAAAGATTCCGGGTACTGTGATTTTCTCAACACGCTGGCCCAGACGACGCGGTGTTGGTAGATTCGCAACATCTCTTGGGAAAATGCGTAGATCTCGGACAGCAGTGGAAAGTCCATCCGCGTGTCGAACCTCATGATGAACGCGTCGGTCATCACACCGTCAGGCACTTTGGGCTCGCGAGACAGGATTTGCCAAACGTTTCTCTCCATAGCGTCGTCGTTCGTCAAGGAGAACACTCAACAACCACTCTACTACTTATATAGTACACAACCAGAAGTGCCCAGACCCATACCGAGTTTGCGTTTCAGCCACATAGCACCGGTGGTGGCCAAGCCGACTGCTCGTTCGTTCAGTCCAGCGTCGTGTGAAGTGACACGGTCCCAGGCGGCCTTCTGTAACACCTTGTCCGCCACCCAACGGTCTTCGGTATTCTTGTGATCTCTGTACCAGATGTCGTGCGTTTGCACGCCTCGTCCAAAGGGTTGATTCCCTTGTCACCACGTGCTAGACGCATGTCCAACTTGGTCCCGGGTCCACAGTAGTTGTACGTGTCCAGATTCCAATTGCTCGGGGCGTGCAGTTCGAACGGTAGCTTGTTGATCATGTCGTTCAACAGACCCGACCCCTCTATCACGTGTTGTGGCAGCGCGGACAGACAGCGCAGCAGGTACTTGAGCCCGTTAGGTTGTTGGATGATTTCTTCCATACGGTCGTGTATGAATTTGACGACCGACAGTTTTTCATTTGTAAAACTCCGGTTGCCTGCCGTCTCCTGGGCGTAGATGAAATTCAGATGGTTAATCAGTTCGTTCAGATTGTTGATGTATCTGTACTCGATCGGTCGATCGTTGTATTCTCTGAGTCCGGACAAGATCATGGGTACATCTTCCATAGGGGCATCATCATTCTCGCTGGCCACAGATAATACTGCCGGTGCTTCCACCAGCTCGGCCGTCTTACTCTTGATTTCCTCTTCCCATATCGGACGAATAAGTTTTTTCCACTTCTGGCCCTGACTAGCTTTCGGGCGCTTCAAATTCGGGTCGGTCTTTTGATGCAACGAATTTGTAGCGAGCAACATGTCTTTGTACATTCTCCAGTCTTCACCGGTGTACTTGTCCTCGGGAACGAAACCTTTGCTAGTCAACAGGCGCCAAAGTCCTTCGGTCCCTCTGTATCGCTTTCCCTTTACCAGTATATTGTCGTAATCGAACGTAATCGCAGCGGAGCCTATTTTCAACTGTTCCGTCTCGTCGTCATAGTAAATGCCGAACTGGCTGTCGTTCGCTTTTGGCAAGTACCGGGTGCCTATCGTGCCTAAATTAACAACCCGCGAGTCCAACAACTGTCTCATGGACTTGTTCGTCGGTATGCTGGAGGAGGAGGAGGCGGGTGCGTCTTCTACTTCCATCTTGTCTTCATCACCATCATCGTAGTCATTATCATGATCGTTGTTAGCTCCGATATACCCTACAAGACGCTCAGGTGTACTGGAAACCGATGGAGTGAACCGACGCCCACCACGTTGATCGACCCGTTTCATGATTTGGTTGTACCTCTGTTTGCGTAGCCACTCTTTGGCTTTCAACTCGGCCTCGGCGTCCTGCTCCTTTTTCTGCCTGATAGCCTTCGTTATGGCCTCGTACTTTTTCTCACGTTCCTGTTGTTCGGACAACTCGGCGGCATGCACCTCAGCGAATTGATTCTGCAGCCTGGTATTCAGACTGTCTAACAGTTTGGCTTTCGATACACTCACAGTTGACAGTTGTTGCTGTTGAGGTGGTGGTGGTGGTGGTGGCGGTTGTGGCTGTAGTGGTTTTGACGGTAGGACAGATAATGGTGGTGGTGAGGCCTTCAGAATCTTAAACGGGGGTTCGACACTCGGTGGAAGTACCGGGTTGTCAGCGGCCGTTCGAGCTTGCTCCTTGCGTTCTTCCAACTCGGCCGATCTGAATTTACTGATCAACTTCCTCTCGATCGCATCGAGGCGCTTAGCTTCTTTCACATCCATCACGTACTAGTGATTACTTATACACATACATACATGCACACCACCGAGCAACACACAGACACACACTCATCGTCGAAATAACGTTGACGATGTAAAAAACACATCACTTTAAAAAGTCAACATGGAAATAACGTTATTTGATGTTCACGTGAAAATATCGTTTTTCAAACGTTGGCGTTGAAATTTCGTTAAACGAAGTTCGGTCTAAATATCGTTTTTCGAGGTAACGTTTGAAATATCGTTTTTCAACATGCACTTGTACTTGCCGTCGTGTGCCTTCCTCGTCTCAACATGAAAATAACGTTATTTGATGTTCACGTGAAAATATCGTTTTTCAAACGTTGGCGTTGATATGTCGTTAAGCGAAGTTCGGTCTAAATATCGTTTTTCGAGGTAACGTTTGAAATATCGTTTTTCAACATGCACTTGTACTTGCCGTCGTGTGCCTTCCTCGTCGTGTCCACAGTGATGAATCCGTGAGGTTTGCTCCAGCAGTGCTTGCACCTAGTCTCGAACTCGTCGTACGTCATGTCGGATCCAACAAAGTCCTCGTATATCCTTCGGGTGTAGTGTTTGTTCTGACTGAACACGCAGAGTAGATTCACGTTGTTACGTATGACCTGCATGTTGACGCGACCATAGCTCTGACTCAAGTACACGCACGACAAGAGTTTGTGACGTCCACGTATGAAGTAGTCTTTGACCTTTGTTTGCTCTTCTAGCAGACAATCGTCGAACACAACCAACGAGTTGGACTTACACTCGTCCAGCGGAATCAAATCCGCACAGTTGGAATAGAACTGACTGACTTTATAGCCTAACGCCTTTTCCACGCGCTCGTAGTGTTTTCGTAGTTCAGCGTAGGCCGCTTGCTCGATGGAACGACTGAACACGTACAAGTGTTTGAACTTCACACCACGTTTGTTGTAAATCAGATTCAACAACAAGTTTGTTTTACCACAGCCGGACGAACCGACGATCAGGCACCTCAACGGATGCGGTAGAAGGCGGTGGTCCTTACTATCGCCATCCGTTTCACTCTTACAGTACACGGTAATTTCCATAGTGCGGTATGTGCGTGTACTACTTACCAAAGTCACAGTACGGTCTTTTGCAGTTCTCTCTCGTAAAACGAGCCCAATATCTCTTCACCATCCGTGTCCGTGATTCTGTACGTGATCGGTAAAGTGTTCAGCAATTTTGAAACAACAAATATCTCCCTGTTCCAATTGCGACTGTACTTGTTGGCGAATTTCTCTTTCTTAGCCACTATCCTCACACGGTCACCAACATGCAATTTGGGCTTCCTCACTACAGTTGGTTTCTTCGCGTCGTATAGGCTCTTCAATTGTTGTTCACAAATCTTGTTCACGTCCGCGGGTCTCATGCGTATCGTAGTGTGCACCGTGGTGTTGTACTGTCGTAGCAAGTCCTGCACCATGTCGACCCATCGAAACGACCGGCGCATTTCAAACTGAACCTTCATGCGTTCGTTGAGAGTGCGATTGAATCGTTCGACGATTGCACTTTTCTCTTCGTTTTCAGTGTGGTACATCTTGATGCCATATGTTTCCAACAGTTGTTTGAAATCTTTGTTAACAAACTCCCGACCCTTATCGACGTGCAATAGATTCGGTGTGTTGTGACCCGTCTTTTTGGCACGCCTTATGATTGCTTCGAAAGCATCGGCCACGTGTTGGCCACTCTTCCTAGTCAACGGTTCAGACCAGGCGTACTTGGAAAAAGTATCGATCACATTCAACATGTATCTGTAACCATCGTTTTCCTTCACGTATCTGTCCATAATCACGAGATCGGCTGCCCACAAATCGTCGATGCACGAAGTCACTATTCTTCGCTTAGGAAATTTTGTTATTACCGCACGGTGTAGTTCTTTGGCTTCGATGTATTCTCTCGATTGATCCTCCTCCTCATAACTGGGTGCCGTTTTGATAAACGTGCTTTTTTCACCACCACACAAAGCGCATTTACTTTTGGAACGCCATTTATTGTTTTCTGTTCGCACCACTTCCTCAACAGAGTTGGCCGGTGATGGCGTTTTCCGTTTGCATTTGGTGCAGTAAATTTCCATAGTGCGGTGTGTGCGTGACTTACTATAAGTACATGTGCGAGAGTAAACGCGATGAGTGAACTGCACAGACACAAGATCCGTCTGTCCGACGGACAGAAGCGAAAATGAAGACCGCCTACAAGAAACGTAGAACAGTGGTGATCGGTCTTACGTACGACAACATCAGTGGTGGTGGTGGCGATCACATACTGTTCACCGAGCCGCAACACAGAGCCGTGAACAAAGCCGTCAAAAACAAGACCGGTCTTCGGTTGGCGCTCAGCTACGATCAGTTGATGAAAAACAAAGAAGGTGGTCTGTTGAAGGAAATGATCAATTTCATTGAAGACGATGTTCCCGGCGGCAAGCGGTTCATCTCACCTTTGGTTAGGAAAAATATCGCGCCGTTGCTTCGAGAGAAGTTCATACCTTGGTCGAAGGATCTACTCGACAACGAGTTGGACGCGATAATCACCAAAGACCCCGAGGGCAGTGGTCTCAAACGGTGCATCAATCTGAAGTTGGACTCGTTGTTGTTGAAAAAAAAATAGATCCGCTCTCACTGGGTGAACTCGAACGGTACGCCAAAGATGTACTGAAAGTTAAGAATTTTCGGGGTGTATTCGTACGACAGCTATTGCCGACCACGTCGAATCATACGGAATGCGGAATCCTCAACTTGGGAGATGTCGAATCCGACGGCACACACTGGACGTGCTACATCAAAATAGGTGACAGGAACAAGTTCTATTTCGACTCGTACGAAGACGCGCGTCCACCGATCGAGTTGGTGCGGTATTTAAAAGGTGGTGAAGGTCTGGTCTACAACGACTGTAGGATCCAGAGTTTCGATGATCCGCCGATTTGTGGCCATTTGTGTTTAGACGTCTTGAGGCGGTATTCTTTACAGAGCGAAGTTGATGTGGTGGATTGGAATACTATCGTGAACGATCTAAGAGACGACAAATATGGTTGGATGTCTTGGTTCGTCAAGCAATAGTTTTTCTAATCAACAGATTCGACACCCGTCACCCTAGCGTTACACTACTGAACGCGATCGAGGGTAATATAATAAGAGAGTGAGAGTAAACGTCGTGTCCGACTACGTTTTAAACACAACATGGCCAGCTTCGTACAACGGTTCAACGAAGCCACACTACAGTTCTCTAAAACCGTGAGACTCGATCGGTTGGTCGGAAATACGTTCTACCCTGTGAAACGCATGAGAATCGTACAAACCAAATACGGTGAGATTCCGGTGGCCACACTATTGGACCGATCGCTAGCTGACGATGGCTGTGAGGAGATCGACGTGTTCCTGCCAAAACGCTACGCAGAAGTATTCGATCCTAAAGAACACATCCCCGAAACGCTACAACTGTCGAGAGGAGAGAAAATAGGCACTACGTACAACATCCGGTTGCGCACTGTATAGACTATATTTAAAAAAAAACTTCATTTTTTTGTTCCGATTATAAGACATGTAGGAGGAGTTAATACCGTCAGCATGTACGGTCATAAGTTCTGTATTAATCGTTTCGGAGAGTGTGGTGGGACCGGATCGAAGCAAGACGCGTTGCGATCTGAGTTCTCACAGTTTCAAACTAAAACCGATCAACGGCTCAACGCGTTGGAAACGAAATTGTACAATAAAATCGAAGAGTACGATAGGGATTTGACTGATCTCATACGCGTAACGGGTACACTGTTTCTAGAACACCAGAAACAAATGACCAAATCCAAATAATATAAGTGTGTGTAGTTGACCACCAAGCGATATAAAATGCCTTTGTTGAAACTATTCGGGCAGGGTTCGGTGATCACACTTCACCTGGAACACCCGATCCACTTGGACGATGCCAGTGATTACCGTTTGGCTCTATGCGGATTCTATTCGGACAACAACATCCTGAACTTACCGAGAATTGCTAACGTGCATTTCTGGCCAGCTCCAACGGCTGACAACCCGAACGACTCTGTCAGGACACTAACACTGGAGCAGGGACATTACACCTTGGAATCTCTGGAAAAAACGTGTAGACGTTTCATCGATTCGTTAGGTGTGGCGGACATAGATTCTGGCAAATTCATCATCTCGAAAGCGAAGCACGGACCAGTCGTGTCTATTGTATCACCGTTGAAATTCGCTTTGGACACCACGGTTAGAAGACTCTTGGGCTTTGAACAACCAGAATCGGCCACAGACGGCACCACCAATAACCGGAAAGAAGCTGATTCTGAGGAAGGTGAATTGTTATATTTCGAGGCCGATCGAACCACGATTGGGTCGAATCCGCCGAATCTACGAGCTGTGGACGCTATAGAAATCCAATGCAACCTAGTGGAGAACAGCTACAGCAATCACGACTTACACGCGCACAAACACCAGGCACATCGCATTTTATACACGTTCTTCCCGGCCGTGCCACGTGGTTACAAGATATCAGAATGCCCGCGTGAGCGATATTACGCTCCAATAGACGGCCAACTGAAGGTGATTCAAGTGATCACCGTAACGATCGTAGATCAGGACAACCGTCCAATAGTGAACCCGTCGGCTAACAACATCGTGTATTTGGATCTGATGAAACTAAAATAATGGTAACCCTTCGAATACCAACCTCCTCGTGACGTCATCACACACAACAGCTGGCTGAAAAAAACATAACGACGGACACTGGAAGTCACCTCGCCCATCATGACGCCATCAAAAAAGCGCGCACAAAAAAACCGAAGAAGAAGAAACAACGACATCTGGCGGGAAAAGTCACCTCGCCCATCATGACGTCATCAAAAAAAGCGCGCACAAAAAAAAGCGCGCACCTGGGAGATTGGATTGACGGGAATACGCCAAGGCGGGAGGCTGGAATGACGGGATTCAGTACATGTCAGCCAATCCCGTCATACCGGCCTCGCGCCCTCGCCCTGTTCCATATCCCACCTCCTAGTCACGTGATCCAAGATGGCTGGGGAGATTGGTTTGACGGGATTGCAGATGGCCGGGGAGATTGGTTTGACGGGATTGCAGTACGTTGCCGTACATGTCGTCCCATCCCGTCATACCGGCCTCTCGCCCATCGTGCGGGGAGATTGGTTTGACGGGATTGCAGTACGTTGCCGCACATGGTCATCCGATCCCGTCATACCGGCCTCTCGCCCTTTTGTCCGGGGAGATTGGTTTGATGGGATTGCAGATGGCCGGCACAAAGTCACGTGATCCAAGATGGCCGGGGAGATTGGTTTGACGGGGTTGCAGATGGCCGGGAGATTGGTTTGACGGGATTGCAGTACGTGCCGCACATGGTCGTCCAATCCCGTCATACCGGCCTCTCGCCCTCGCCCTGTTCCATATCCCCCCCATTACTACTTGTGTGTGTGTGTGTGTGTGTGTGTGTGTGTGTGTGTGTGTGTGTGTGTGTGTGTGTGTGCGTGTGTGCGTGCGTGCGTGCGCGTGCGTGCGTGTGCGTGTGCGTGTGCGTGTACGTGTGCGTGTGCGTGTGCGCGTGCGCGTGTGTTGTGTGTGTGTGTGTGTGTGTGTGTGTGTATGTGTGTGTGTGTGTGTGTGTGTGTGTGTGTGTGTGTGTGTGTGTGTGTGTGTGTGTGTGTGTGTGTGTGTGTGTGTGTGTGTGTGTGTGTGTGTGTGTGTGTGTGTGTGTGTGTGTGTGTGTGTGTGTGTGTGTGTGTGTGTGTGTGTGTGTGTGTGTGTGTGTGTGTGTGTGTGTGTGTGTGTGTGTGTGTGTGTGTGTGTGTTTTAAAGACTTCATCTTAATGCCAACAGTTTCCTAAGCTTTTTTAAATTACCTAAAAAAATTATACTAATAAGAAAAGTAGCTGGAGTTCTACATCTATAACAATTATAATTTTCAACATAATTTTTTTACTTTCTTGGATATATTAAATGTGCCATTACTATTTAATAAATGTGCAAATACTAGAGAACTTATAATTTTGTTTTGAATCTCTATAATAGAAAAATCTCATTCCAGAGCTTTTCAATCTTAAAAACATCTTAAAACTTCTACATTTTTTCGTGTCAGGTTTTGAAAATCATATAAAACAATTAGAATTATTTTATTATTATGATTATAAAGTAATTTATTTCAACATTAGAATTGAACAATAAGCATCCATAGCTTTAGCCATACAAAGTTTTAAAATATTATCTCTACTCTACTTTGGGTCGATTACGAGTTGATTGAAACGGGAGCACAAACATTTTTCCCGACTCGGAGAGTAGTTTTTATTACTAAAATCTATATCTTCGGGCGACAACCACGTCAAGGGGCTATCTACATTATGACCAGACCTTTCGCTCATGTGGGGTGGTTCTGAGACTACCACTGAGGATGCCACATAATAGCATGTGCAAAACGTCTGGTTATAATGTAGATAGCACCTTTACGTGGTTGTCACCTGAAAATATAGATTCCTGTAATTACACAGGCCGCTTGAATCTAAGTTCTAAGAGTAGTTGTTAGTTTTTTACCTGACACAAGATGGCAGACCCATCTCTAGCAGTGCTCAGATAGGCATGGTGTATCTAGTGGTTTTTAGTAATCTGAGATCGCAACCATGAACCGTTGTAACCCTTTTTTGTTCATGCAAAAAATGATAGGAATAGTGAATAAATTGATTTACTCCCTATTAAATGTACAATAATAAAAAAAATAATAACAACTATGTCACATGTATCATAAAATTAGTTTTATGGATTGAAATGCCATTGGAACGAAACCATGTTCTATACGGCCCAGTCACCCATGTTATTCTTATGGAAGAATTTTGATTTTATTTTCAACTCTCCAAAAGGGCTCTTATTTAATGCAAAATTAAAAATGGTTAACATTTTATGGGATCGACTTGGTTAGATCTACCTTCAGTCTGATTTTACCATTTTTCTGACACCAGTAAGAGGGTTAACATATATGTCAGTGAGTTAGTGATCCTAGTTCAGCGTTGTATTAGACTGTATAGGAGACCCTCCTGCACTCTTCACGTCCTAAACCTGCCACGTGAATAGTGCAGGAGTGTATATAAACTTACACTCGCAGCTATATTTAAAAATATATCAACCCTTTTATCTATAAAGTGATTATGAAGTACAGGGAATTGTGTACATAGTCACTACTCTAGATCAGTATCTTTGTCTTGATAAACAATCACTATCATGAATATCAATATCCTATTAATTATTATTATTGGGGTTAAGTGTTACCAGTCCTAACTTCACCCCTTTAATAAAGGCATTTTTTTAAACTTTAACTTTCAATTCATTATTTATTTAAAAGAAACTGAACTAAGATCTATCATTATTTAATAAAGGCCACTAATTAAGGAATGATTTCTAGTTATTCACCTTAGCTCAGTAATCAAGGCAGTTCAGTAATATATCAGATATCTTGACTGTCCCAGTCTTCTGTCACTTACCTTATATACAAAGTAGGATATACTGGAAATATGTATGTATATATATATATATATATATATATATATATATATATATATATGTAAATAGCTATTACCTATATATTCTCGTTAAAAATAGCAAATACTTCATAGGCTTGATTCTAAGTTTGATCATGGAAAATAATTGATAAATACATTAAAATGTGTGTTAAATGTAATATAATTCCCAAAAATCCTACTTAATTTACTTAAGGAAATTATATATGCTACAAAAACAGACATTACATCATTACTCTAAGATTTAATGTGGTCAAGGATCCATTTCAGGTATGACGTGACCCTGACAAACACCCCAGGCACTTTTACGTCACAAAACTTGTAGCTAGTTCCGGGAATTGTATTGACTAATACAGTGGATGTTATCCCAAAGATAAAGTACTTCTTTCTTCCCATAACCTGGATATCCTTCATCAGTGGTCCACCCGAGTCCCCCATGCAGATCTGTCGTAGGTTATCGCCCACCAGACCTCCGGCACACATTTCTATAGGCTTAATGTCAGGGTACATCTTTTGACATTCCTGATTAGATATGACTGGCACTGGCGTAGTCTGAAGTATAGGGGTAGAATTCCATATATCTGCATAAATACACATATAAAAATACAAACATGAGTTTATAAACTTTTTAGTCTTCTCAAAAGTAATAAATGTGTTAAAAAGTAAGTAAGATTTTTGTATGGAGATATAGCTAGCTCTCTAAAGAGAGTAACTTGGCCTTTTTGGTACGGAACCCATTAACAAACATTGTGATATATTATATTACATTTTGAGTATATAGTGGACAATAGATACTATTCCAATATTTTTAATACGTTAATTGCAGCCAACTTGCGCGAGGGATTGGTCAAGGCCACAACAATGATTTAAACTTTGAACTGGGCCTTGTTACGTCATCGGCGTCCTGTTCTTCTCCCTTGCCGACACGCTTTACTTGCGCCCCGAGGGAGGAGTGAGGCGATGCTGAGCATATACATACATGGTTCCCACCATTGGTATGTACAGTATTATGTTTTCTAAATGTTTTTGAAACTTCTCGCCCATCGATTCACCAATTGAAAATCATAATATTTTCTTTAACTGCTGAATGCCCTATTTGTGTTTAGAACATTTTATAGTAAGTGGCCTTGACCAATTTGTTCTGTCCTGTTTCTGCAGAATGGTGGTCTGCAGTGTACGAGTTTCTGATATATCGAGTTTCAGCTTTAGTTTTTAATGGACTGTATTAATTAAAATAAGTTGTAAATGAAGTTCACTGACTTATTGTCCTTTTCTTTTATCGTGTTAAACTGGCTGTCTTCTTGGGTGCCCTTTTGAAGTCCTGAAGCACACTTTATACAAAATTAAACCTTGACTTCTCGATAATTGTTAACAATATAGGTTGATAAAACTAAAACACACTTCAGAGCTACGACTTAAATAATTCTACTTAAAATAATACAACGTAAAGTGGGAAGGAGCGGTGCCATGCTATGGCGGTGGAGGTTTAGTAGAATGTTGGGCGAGTCGAACGACATGATATTTTAACAGGTTTAGTTTTCAGATATACATCATCCTGACCTCTTTGGTAAAGTTTTGAAGTAAAACGGTTCCTGGACTGAATGCAGGTAGATAGCGTGGACTTACGTTATGGATGTTGCTTAGGAAATTAAAAGAAATAGTAGGTAAAAAGTAAAATTAGATAAACTGCCTTATGTATGGTACATACTCCCCCCGTTGAACCAACTGGTTCAAGATAATTAAATGAAACACTTGAAACAAAAAAAATAAATAAATAACGAGGTATTAATTGCTTAATAGATGGGAAGGAGGGAAATTCTAACTGTTGGGCGGTTGAAGTTTCCTGTGGCTGTCTTGAGGTGGACGACCCTTTTGACTCCATCTGATCCTAATGTCACAGCTGTAATTCTCGCAAGTTTCCACTGTAGTGGAGGCGTGTTCCAGTCATGTACAGTGACTAACTCGTTCACCTTTAAGTTTGATTGCTTCTTGTCCCATTTAGAGCGTTGCTGTAGAGTATGTAAATATTCTTTGAGCCATCTATGCCAAACATGCTGAGTGAATGATTGCGCTGCCACCTTTTCAACTTGTCACTGGCATTTTGAAGAAGATCAGGTTCTATGAGTGCGGTTAAGGGTCGTCCAGTCAGGAAGTGTCCTGGGGTAAGAGGAGTCAAGTCATTTGGATCGGAAGTTATTGAAGTTAGTGGTCTGGAGTTTAGCATAGATTCAATCCGTATAGTTATAGTTGTAAACTCCTCGAGTGTTAAAATATGATTACCTACAACACGATGAAGGTAATCCTTAACACTTTTAATTGCACGCTCCCAAAGCCCACCTTGATGAGGAGCATGTGGAGGAAGGAAGTCGAATTTAACTTGATTTTCGACAGCGTAGTTTTGAAGTTTTGACGTTTTTAGTAATTTTTGAAAACATTTTTTGAGAGTTGCTGCAGCTCCCACGAAGTTGGTTCCGTAGTCGGAATTAAGGTTTGAAACTAAGCCTCGTCTTAAGATTAAGCGAGTTAATGAAGCAATAAATGCGTCAGAAGTCAAATCAGTTACAACTTCAATATGAGAACAGCTTTTGTAGCGAAACAAATAAATAAACATATGTAACTTTAACGTGTTGAAGTCTTCTGAGGACATGAAGTTTAATCATAAAAGGCCCAGCAAAGTCTACACCTGATGTTGAAAAAGGTCGTGTGGGAGTGACACGTTCTGTGGGAAAATCCCCCATTAATGGAGCAGTGATTTTAGGTTTTGCTTTGAAACAGTGAATGCATTTGAAGACATGTGAACGGATGATGCTTCTGGATTATAGAATCCAATAACTTTGAGCAATTGTTGCTTGTAACTGCACAGGTCCAGCATGGAGTTCACGGATGTGGATGTAATCGATCAAAAGATTTACAGCATGGTGTTTCTTTGGTAATAGAATCGGATGTTTAGCCTGTGAGTCTAGTGATGAATGTCTCAGTCTTCCTCCAACTCAAATAATGTTGTCTTCATATAGAAAGGGAGCAAGTCTATTAGTTCTAGCTGTACAATATTTTCCCTTCTTTATGAAATTTATTTCCCCTGAAAATTAATTTTTTGAAGAAGCCAACAAATTCGGTTAGGCGCTGATTCAACCTCTAATACTGTGAGTTGATTAACAATCTTATATTTACTTTTTAGACACTGAATGAAATGTAAAATGTAATCTGTAACTCGGATTAGACGTTTCCAAGAAGAAAAGAAGTAAAGTAAATCAAATGTATCAGAATCAGTTGCCATTAAACTTTCTGATAAGGGAGGTCGTAAATCTGGTAGTATTTCTTCTTTTACAAATTTGAAAGAATGAGTAGGTCACATGTCTGAAGAGCATTTCAACCATGAAAGTCCTGTCTACAACATAGGATGTGACGAAAGGTTTGATGGAAGAACTCCTCTCGAGGCACATACATCTTATGGCATCTTATGTGTTGGGTGGGTATGAGGTAGTCTGTAAAGATTACTGTGTGTTGGGTAGGTGGGTGTTAAATCAAGAGTCTTACTAATGGATAGGTAGGGTTATGGAGCTTGATAGGTATTTTGTACATGTGTTTTGGATAGGTTGAATAACAACTAAAGGCTTTATGTAGGTTGTCTATTACGTGGTTAGTGAAAAATCTAGTATGTATATTGTGTGTGGTAAGCTTTGTATGTAAAGTAGGTAGTCTGTCAATAAGTTTATGTGTCAGTATAGTATGTGGTATATAAATATAACTGTGCGTTGGGTAAGTGGATAGGAGAGTCTTACTACTGGATAGGAAGGGTATTAATGCTTGCTTGCACATATGTTTATGGATAGGCAGATGGACCATCAAAAGCCTTATGGGTGATCTATCAAGAGTGCAGTGTGTTGAGTAAGTATGTGGTGAGTCAAAAATCTTGTATTTACAGTTTGTGTTTGGTAAGTCTTGTATGTTAAGTAGGTAGTCTGTCAATAGCCTTATGTTTTGTGAATGTAGCTGATCTATGATATAACGGAGTGTCAGGTAAGTGGGTGATCTATCAAGAGTGCAGTGTGTTGAGTAAGTATGTGGTGAGTCAAAAATCTTGTATTTACAGTTTGTGTTTGGTAAGTCTTGTATGTTAAGTAGGTAGTCTGTCAATAGCCTTATGTTTTGTGAATGTAGCTGATCTATGATATAACGGAGTGTCAGGTAAGTGGGTGATCTATCAAGAGTGCAGTGTGTTGAGTAAGTATGTGGTGAGTCAAAAATCTTGTATTTACAGTTTGTGTTTGGTAAGTCTTGTATGTTAAGTAGGTAGTCTGTCAATAGTCTTATGTTTTGTGAATGTAGCTGATCTATGATATAACGGAGTGTCGGGTAAGTGGGTGGTCAATCAAGAGTCTTACTACTGGATAGGTAGGTGTATTAAGAATCATTGTGTTTGATAGGTAGGTTGTGCATGTGTGTTAAATAGGTGGATGGACAATCAAAGGTCTAATGTAATAGAGAGTTCTGTGATATATCAAGGCTACAGTGTGTTTACTAGGTGGGAGGTCAGTCAAAAATCTTCTGTTTAGAGTTTGTGTGTGTGTGTGTGTGTGTGTGTGTGTGTGTGTGTGTGTGTGTGTGTGTGTGTGCGCGTGCGCGCGTGCGCGTGCGTATTGGTGTGTGTGCGCGTGCGTATGGGTGTATGCGCGCGTGCGTGCGTGTGCGTGTGTGTGTGTGTGTGTGTGTGTGTGTGTGTGTGTGTGTGTGTGTGTGTGTGTGTGTGTGTGTGTGTGTGTGTGTGTGTGTGTGTGTGTGTTTTATGATATGTTTTGTATGTTATGTTATGTGTGTGGTATGGTGTATGTTAAGTATGTGGTATGTCAATAGTCTTTAGTGTTGGGAAAGTAGTCGGTCTATAAAGATAACTGTGTTTTGGGTGGTCCTGCAAGGGTCTTACTCCTGGAGTCATGGTGTTTGGTAGGTAGGTTGTATGTGTGTGTTGGATAGAAATTAAATGAAAACCACTTTATTGTTACTTCATGATGCAAAGTTAATCTCATAGAAAAGGTGGACGGACAATCCAAGGGTTTATATAATGGATAGGTAGGTGACCTATCAGGGGTGCAGTGTATTGTGTAAGTAGGTGGATGGTCAATCAAGGGTTTTTATGTTAAGTAGGTGGTGTTATCAAACGTCTTGTGTGCTTTTTAGGTAGTTGATCTAACAAGAGTGCTGTGTGTAGAGTAGGTGGATCGTCCATGTGTGTTGGGTGTGGTTGGGTCCCAGGGAGTGGTGTCTGTCACTTCCACCAAAAATTGTAGCCAAAAGCATCGCGAACTCTCTTCTGATCTATTAGAGTATTGTATTTTAATTTTACAAAGGTACAATACATAGGCTCTAATTTACACAAACAAATGCGTGTTTTAGTATCGAAACATTACCACTACTTATATTTCTATTATATAATACTAAGTACCAAACTGTTAGGAGGTGTTGTGCTTGCAAACAGTAGTGATAGTGGTAATGGAAGTGATACTGATAAAACTAGGCAGAAGGCACTCTGTGGTCAGCTGACATTATGTTGTAAACGTAACTGATTATTTGTAAGTAGCAATAATAATTTAATGTTTAATCACTTAAAACTGTAAAATAAGATTAACATTTAAAATTGAATTTATTAAGTATAATATAGCAAATAACCAATGGATTGTTAACGAAGATTTACAAGATAAAATCGAATATAATGGTCTTTTAGGTGAGTTAAGTGAGCAAGGAAAGGGTTGACCTTGGAAAGAAGTTAAAACCTAGTAGTCTAAAGCATCGCAACCCCCTTTTTTACCTATGTTAACGTAGTTTTAGAACCGTACAATCTAAATTTCCTGTCATAAGTATCGTTAGTACCAGCGATATTTACAGGATCCCTTTTGCAATACACGATACAGATAAAGAATACTATAGGTGTACAAAGATATAGTAAAATACACAAAAATGCGTAAAATACGCATAAAATAATTGAAAAATCTATATAATAATCGAATATGAAATAATTGACTAAAATAATCGAATGGTTATAGTC
>JAQJVL010003285.1:0-64595 GCA_035578905.1 Stictocephala bisonia | reverse complement strand
CGGCACTCGAACCCATTCACCGCGCACCAAAACTAAAACACAACTTTCAATTCACGCCTAGCACAAAATTATCAACCATCCGAGCAAACTGTCAAATTATCAATCTAAACACATCTAACCATATATATATATCGAAATTCAATCTCTGGTCCACTGGTACCGAAATTCAAGCTCTGGGCCAGGAACGGCAAATCCCTACTACTCTTGAAAATTACTCGTAATTGATAACTGACCTGACAATGTAAAAACTTGTTAATGTGTAATGAATGAAAATTCATTTACAAATGTAAAGATTTGTTCAAGATGTGATGATTTATTGGAGAATGTTAAAGATTGTATAATGGTTTGAGAATATATTTGAAAATTTGATGATTGTTTAAGGACTGAGAATTTACTTGTAAAATTTAAGGAAGGATAGAGGATTGAAAAAGATATAGGAATTTAAAAATGGGAAATGGATTGATAACAGGTTACAGCATTAAAGGAAGGGTTTAAGGGGTTGATTATGGATATCAGTAATTAAAGACGGTTAATGGAATGAAACATGATTTTAGAGTTCAAAGATGGTTTAAAGGATTGATAATGGGATTAAGTATCTAAAAGGTGGTTTAATGGTTTGATAATAGAAATTTGCATTTAAAGACGGATTAAAGGATTGATGTCGAAGTTAAGAATTTAAAAATGATTAAAAGAGTTGAGAATTTATTTGAAATATATGACCGGGTATTGAAAAATGACTGACAAATTAATATAGGATGTTGATGAAATACTTAAATAAATAAATGATGATTCATTTATAAATTGATGAACTATATAACATGTTATGGTGATGAATAGTCATATGATTTTAATGATGATGTTAAGATATGATAACTGTAAGTAAGTGAATGATTAATTAATTTTGAAATGTAACCTAGTAACTGATGACTTATATTTTGTTGATTTTGATATATGACTTGTGTATTTTGATGGGTGATTTCATATTGTGGAATGAGTCATTGATTTTAAATAAGAACTTGTATAATTTCTGATGATGTATTGATCTTAGATTTATAATTTTTGAATTTGTACTGGCAAATGAAATAATTTGCCAGTGGAAACTAATCATTTACTAACTAAGAGGAAATCATAATTTAATGATTAATTAATTTTGATAAATACTTGTACATAACTTAAGGATGTATTAATTGTTGATGTATGAATTTCAAGGTGTAATGTAGAGTTTTTGTTTGACAATTTTTAATTTATGACTGATGAAGTTTTTGATTGACAACTTGTAATAATTAAAAATATATTAACTTTTTATGAACAATTATGTACAATGAAATGAGTTGTTAAACTTTTGATTTATAAATTATAGAATTGTTAGTTAACAATTTTGATTTATTGGATTACTGTTTGATAAATGTAACTTTTGAATTATTGATTTTTATTGATAACTGTGTAGGATGTGATGAATTTTTTGAATTTTTAAATCATAAGTGACTAATTTGTAATTGATAATTTTATGATTTATTGAATTGTAATTGATTAAATTGTATTAATGATCTAATGGACTTATTTTGATAAATATGGATTCTTAAATGTTGATAAGGAGATAATAATGTATTGCCATAGAATATGTAATCTGATATTGAATTATAGAATAGTTAATAGACTTAATTTACTAGATGTAATAAGTGATGTAAAACTAAAACTTATCTGAGGAACAATCGACAATTTGGCGAATCGTGTTTAAAATCAAGATTTTTTGACTCGCGTTACACACACATCGCAAAAAATCGGGGGGTACTGTAACAGGTCCACCAAATTGATAGGTAAATTAATTAATCTAAATAAACAATAAATTATTACGTAAATGAAAAGGGACATATTTAATTAAAATAAATAACAAATATTTAGCGAATGTTCAAATAATATTCAAAGATCATTGCAAGCGAGTGATAAGACCACCCAAGAAGACAGACAGGAGAGGGGCGTCTATATTTGAGATACAATGACAGATGTTTTCTAAGAATTGAACGAACAACGTGCCTTATTCATTGTCGTAAACAGACAAGCGCCATCATGTCACCAAAGGACGAGTCCAAATGGTAACCGAAAGGGGAGGCACTAGAACCAAATAAAGGACGAATCCAAATAAAGTGTCTAGTAACAAAAAAACCCACGGAGTGCAGCACGGTACGGGCGAACAGTATACGATATGGACATCGACCTCGTGGTATAACCGGAAGGTCTACACTCTAAAAACCCAAGACCCATAGTTGTACCGGAAGAGAAAGTAAGAGTGGGGGGATTCGAATTCAACGGTTAAGAGACGTTTCTCTCCCCATTAAAAGTCAGATCATAGAACGTGAAGGATGTCATCATCCATCGACATCCCGCGATTTCGTGCATGTAGATTTTTTATTCGATGAATTTATTAAAATTCAAATGTAGTCTTGTCTTTTAAAATCATTTTTAATAAAGATAAACAAATAGTGCTGTACGATTTAATATCAGATTAAAATATGTGTATTAAGAACACGATATAGTCTATTAAACCACGCGGTTGAACTTCAAGACTACAAGGACACTCAGCTAAGTTTTACTGATAATTTAAGTTATAATCTAGAAATCAATTATCAACTTTTTAAATAATATTGTTCTGATTGTCATTTTTAATATATTGAAATTGAATTTTTATTGTAATGCAAATACTAACAAAGCAACGTAATGATCTTGAATAATGTAAAATAAATTAAATTTTGTAAAGTAACTTTTGTTTCATTATACTACGTCATCTCACCGAATTACCCGTTTTAGACCCTGAGAAAAGAGATTTCATAAAAAGAATTCAAAGAAAAGTTAATTTGTCAAATACAGTAATTTAATTGAATAAATTAAGTGAAGTAATTAATGTAACGACCTCTTAAAGGCACAACGTTACAACTTCTTAGTTTATAAATGTGTAGTTGTTTTAAGATTTTTTAGATTGACACACTAAAATATATCTAGTTTTCATTGAGTAGCATAATAATTAACACTGAAAGATGACAGGAGTTTTGGCTCCTTTATAATGGTCCTACTCTTTTATTTAGCTAAAAAATGTCAAAATAATGATTTTATATATTATCTTTAGTACTGAAATTGCATTACTTTATCTTAAGTGCAAAGCTTTTTTGCCAAAACACTATTTACTAGATTTATTGAAAAATAATGAACCCAATATTGTGATCCTAAAAATAATGAACCCAATATTGTGATCCTAAAAATAATCAACCAAATATTGTGATCCTAAAAATAATCAACAAAATATTGTAATCCTAAAAATAATCAACTAAATATTGTGATCCTAAAAATAATCAACCAAATATTGTAATCCTAAAAATAATCAACTAAATATTGTGATCCTAAAAATAATCAACCAAATATAGTAATCCTAAAAATAATCAACCAAATATTGTAATCCTAAAAATAATCAACCAAATATTGTAATCCTAAAAATAATCAACCAAATATTGTAATCCTAAAAATAATCAACTAAATATTGTAATCCTAAAAATAATCAACCAAATATTGTGATCCTAAAAATAATCAACCAAATATTGTAATCCTAAAAATAATCAACCAAATATTGTAATCCTAAAAATAATCAACCAAATATTGTAATCCTAAAAATAATCAACTAAATATTGTGATCCTAAAAATTGATTTCTTATGGTAGAAGTATCGCGATTTTCTAATATTAATTTTTTAAGGTTAATAGAGTAAATAAATAAATTAATACTACTAAATGTTTCTACTGGTTTTGAAAGTTATGTTAGATTGTTCCACAGAGAAGAAGGAAACAGAGTTCGCATCCAGTAGTGCGCTAATGTGTGTTGAGTAGTTATTTTTCCACTTTGCCATACGATGAAGCGTCAACCCCTTGTCAGTCCCTCCGTTACATCTCAAAATCCTCAAGGATTAACGTAGTACCTATTACCACAGATATATAAAGATGTACGTCAGTTGTACTTTACTTATAATTGCTCCTGAGGCATTCGCTGCGACCATAAAAAAGCAACTTTATATCTTTTTCTCTGTGGTTGTTCTTAATTGTAATTTTTTTTATATTTCCAACTTTTGAAGTAAAAAACTCAAACTTAGTGGGTAACGCCTGAGGATGGAGTTTTTATAACTATCGAGACGTTGTGATTGTTTTTAATAACGTAAAACTTTGGAAATATCTAAGAAATAACAATTTGGGACAAAACTGTTTTTTCGTTTTTTCTTAACATTAGATTTTGTCCTATACTTTAACAAAGATCAAAATTGTAATTACTTTTATAAAAACAGTGAAACTTGGTTTATTTTCATAAAAAACGAGCTCTGCGCAGTATTGTTGTTGTCGATATGTGAGGTCCTAACAAAGACTACAAATCGAACAGAATAAATCGACTCATGTCACCAGTCGGTCTCAGCTATGTCGAGTTGTCTCTGTTATCAATCACACGCATATTCTCACCAACGATCTGACATCCAACAACGTTTGGCGCTCGCCTCCACATTGTCACACTATCACACGTCCATCTACCGTGTCACCCCCCCATCAATAACTAACCCAGACTAATCACACGCATCACTTATACACGGCCTGTAGTCTTGTGACTCGCGGGAGACTCTGGTTCATGTCCCGTTCGTGGGAGTGGTCTGGAGGTTAATAAATCTAACTAGCTGGAAGACAGATGATTTGTCATTTTCTGTAAGGGATGAATAACAGCTGTGATACTTGTTACACGACAGATTTTGTGTTGTTGGTACTCTTGCATTGATTGATGGAATGTTTTACTTTCTTGAAAAAAAGAAAAAAAACTACAAATTGTCCAGCTTTTATTCACAATTTCTTGGTTATTCCTGCCATCGTATATGGCGCGAATTTGATAAAATACACAATTTGTAATGCCTTATGAAGGAACATAAATACCGCTAAATTGTGACGCAGTCTAATTCAATTTTAGAGGCTGCCCTGGTCATAAAAAATTTTTGTGGCTTTAGAGTGAATACAAGTAAATATTATAGTAAAAAGTGTATTTCTTACTGAGAGCATGTTTGAAGATTATCTTGGATGTTAATTTGGTAAACTCATAAGGAACAAGCATAGTGAGGAAAAGCAATAGGAACAAGCGAAGAGTAAACACTGGAAAAAGCATGAGGGGTCTTTTTGGAGAAATGCGAAGATCATTAATTGAGGGTAACCGTGGATCTAAAATCTACGTTAAAAGAAAAGAAATAAGAGGGTGTATTTAATATAAATTATAATTACATGATCCAATAAGAACAAAAGTAGTTGAATTTGATGTTTAATAATGAACGATTGCCAACTAAAAAAATGCTGTTTAACATGAGCAAGACCCCTCATGCTTTTTCCAGTGTTTACTCTTCGCTTGTTCCTATTGCTTTTCCTCACTATGCTTATTCCTTATGCGTTTACCAAATTAACATCCAAGATAATCTTCAGACATGCTCTCAGTAAGAAATACACTTTTTTACTCTCATGTTTACTTGTATTCACTCTAAAGCCACAAAAAATTATATAACATGAAAAAATAAGAAAAGGCAACGTTTAAATATGCATTTCTAAAATCATTGCTATTAGATTCTTCCTTACGTAATCGCTCTTTTAGTTTGAGCGTAATTGGTTGAAGTTAATGTTTTTTCGTCATAAGCTTAAGTTTTTCAGTTCAATCCCAATCAGAGTCATAACAATTTTGAAACGGTTCAGCTAATAACACCAGTTGTTTTTTCGTGAAAATTTCTAAGGAATAGTCGGCCCAAGTTTGTAACGATGGCTGTAGTCGCTCATCTACACTCATTCAAAATCCATATTCGCCCACATTTTGACGATCAGTGTCTTAAGAATAGTAAATAATTTGGCCTAATGATTGTATAAAAAGAATTCACGAGGAAATGTATAGGCTAATGGAAACTTTCTATTTATGTTTGTAAAATCCTTCTTATTTACTTAAGACCATATAATTTCAGGACTGGTCGAGTCAAATGTTGATAATCTTACGTATAAACTAAAAATATAGTTAGTAATGTGTCGACGTTTGTCATCTTCACATAATATGAATATAATCTCCATTCATGCAAATGTTGTTTAACCTGTTTTTTTCACTAACATTATATATTTAGTTTTTTTGAGTATGACTAGGGCCTACTTCAACTTTCATCTCTAAATCGAATTCATAAAAAATAATTATTTTTCTAATTGATGATGAATATCTAAAGGAAAGTGTACGAGGAGGAATTTGTTAAAATGAGTTAGTCATTACATACAGAACTAAAAATGTCTTAATGAGAGCAAAAAAAAAAAAAAAAAAATTTTTTTTGTCCATAATTGAAAACAATTAATATAAGAATTCACATTATTTTGATCATGGAGGGGTTGAATTCTAGATACGTTAATTTCTTCTGTCTTAAGAATTCAGAGAACTGATACATATCAAATAAATTATCAAATAAAAATCGATTTAATTAAAATGAGAACGTATCTCCAGTTTACTTAAAATAACACGTCGCAACCTCAAGTAGCTCACATGAGAGCTGAAGGATCGACCTAAAATATAGAATGGGTCTACTGTGTTGTTGATGTTAGGTTATAAATTCACGAAATTCCACGGCGGGAAAGAGTCCTATTTCAGCCAGATATTAATATCATCTGATTGCCGGGAGAGAAGAAGCAGCTATTAATCAGCTGTTCGCTGGACAATGCGTGGTATCACAACAGGCATATATCGCGGTGTGAAGACAGCTACCGGCTCCCCAGCCATGAATATATTACGGGACTCATTCAGCGGGTCTCAGGAGCTTAATGAGGTGCACTTCTTTTCATATAGTGGTCATTTCATGGGCTCAAATCTCTGGACACTGACGGACGACCGGTGGCGACATCTACCAGCCGGCCGGTCAGTTTACACAATGTGACAGTTCCGTTTCCTGCCCTGCAGGGGACTTTGAGGTTAATGATGTAGCTTGGTCCGAGGGATAACACCGTTTGTCAAACTTTTGGCGGGTTTGATGTGTAAAGGCTGGGGGTACTGTTGATAGACAGATGTATATACACTGGAGTAGGTAAGGAATCGTAAACTACAGAGCGAACTGTACGATAGATTTAAACTGATGAAAGGTAACTGTTAAAATATTACGAAAAATGTCCAAATACGTAAACTATTTTTTCCAAATATCAAGAAAACAGCTAATTTATTTCGTTATAAAAGTGTTCAGCATGTATATTATATCTTAATAAAATAAGGATGCTTCTAGTACATATTTTCAACAAGTTGGATTCCACAGCAAATTATTCAACTTTTTCATGACGGCGACACTAAATATACTTGTAAAAATTGATCGTTCACTTTTAACTGTGAACTTTTTCTTTATTTTTATGTATTTACACTCCTTGCTACTTCTGAACAATCCTCATTTATTTTGGGAGTGCTTTTTTCATATTACTTTTCAATTAGAGTAAAAGTTATAGATTAAAATTGTTTAAATCTACAAATTTCATTTAGTGAAACTCAAATTAAAAGCATTACGAAATACATTTTTATTTATATCTTGTACTGTGTTGAAATATTATGTTTGTACATAATGATCTCTAATTCATATGGTAATGTACGTTATGGGCACTAATTTATAACAAAACGTCCGTAAACGTTTACGAACTAACTACAGTATCGTCTCGTATGAACATACAGAAGGTATCGTACGAACTTCTTGTAACCTAAATAAAATAACAAGATCAAATGGTGTTGTTTCTCATCAACTGAAAGGTTTCCTTATTTATACGGCTTGATTTTTCACAAACAAATAACGGCTGTCTTTATGAAGATGAAATGTGGCTTTTTTTCTATTCACATAAAATTCTACCAAATTGGCAAAGGATTTAGTGTAATAGTAACTCTTATTAGTAAAAATATTATGTTAACAGTTAGTTATTTTGTGATAACCTTCAGCAGTAGTATTGCATTACATGAGATATAGTATAATTTCATGATCATCCACAGCTAAAAGTACACGTATTACTCTATGTAACTGTACTCCGACTAATGACACGTAATTTGTACGGCTTGCTGGCACACCGCCCACTACAGTGTTTACACTCACAGCTGTTTGTATTAACAGTGTTGCCAACTACCACAAGCCAACATCCATTAGTGGCGCGTGTAAACAATATTCACCCTAGGACACAATAGCAATTTAAATGTTATTGCGGTTTCTTAAAACGACCATTCCTTATTTGCGCGAATGTTTAACGACTTAGTATGACCATAAAGCCGGATATTTACCATCTTGGCTCATTCCGGATTCAGCCGCATGCTGGGTGACATTTATGAGCAATGGAGTTGTCTATTTGTTTGTAAATTCTTCTGAAATATGACCTTAAAGAGAAAGAACATTTACTCCAGTAAAAGAAATCTTGTAGATTATTTAATTTACGTATACGGGTTTTTAATGATTTTATGCCATATTTATAAAATACGAATTAGTATTTTTCTCGTAATTAACATATTGGATATAGTATTTTGTAGCTGAAAGGTTATGTAAAAATATCATGATATTTTAAAGAAAACATTTGACATACTTAAACGTACTTGACTAATTTTTTTTTTATTTTACCATAAATTAATATAAAATGACAAATATTACATTTTAATGAATTATATCTTTTATAAATTTGATTTAGAAAATATCACTCGTCTAACAGTGAAAATAAAAAAGGGTCTCCCATGACAAAACTTCAATGTTGATATGTTTATGGATTTTATTAAACTTTATTCACTTTGAATATCGTGGAATACAACTGCTTTATTTTAATAACATATTTGACATCCATAAATACATTTTAGTAGTGTTTAATATAACAATTTTTTTGTATTTTTATCATTACATGAATAATGATAAAATACAAATAAATGTGACATTTATATCGAAGTAAAAGCTTACCTAGTACAGTATCAATATTGTTAAAATTCACCAGCACATGTATGAATTATAAGGACAATATTAGGATGAATATTAAATATTTGACATCTCTTGTCTAAATAATAAACTAAAAATATTTTAATAAAAAACAGTAAAACCATAATAGTAATTAAATGTTAACAAAAAGTTATTGTAAAATTATAATAGAAGAACAAAAGAAAAAAATAAATAAACAAAACTTGACAAATACAATCCGACCATTAAAAAATATAACAATAACATAATTTGATATATTTAATAATAAACAGTATATAATCAAGATAAAAATCAAGACAAATATATACGTTTGTGGGTATAAATAAGCAAAACAAGCAAATAAAACAAATGACCAAAACAGGCTCATCTAGGTGGCAGTGAACTGGGTGAATCATGCCAGTAATGATATTCACCAAACATATGGCACGGGAGAAGTTATGTTAATTTCAGGCACGTGCTGCAGGTGAGCCTGATCATGCGAGAAGCTCCCATATGGACAGGTGGGTGCTATATGTTAATTACAGCAACCACTGCCTCCAGGATCAGTGATTACGTCACTGCAGTGGTGAGATACAGATCTCTGTTGGCGAACATAACCTAAAAACCTAGTGTGGCTCTATATCCAGTCAACAAATCGGTTATCTGTAGAACATAACCTAAAAACCTAGTGAGGCTCTATATCCAGTCAACAAATCGGTTATCTATAGAACAACCTAAAACCTACCGTTACTTCAATTTTAAATATACTGGATGGTGTAATGACGTCCTGTAAGAAAGATCGTAAAGGCGCAACATGATTGTGTCATTATCTTTTCAGATAAGGTACAATATGAACTGTCATCAACTAAAATATTTATTTAAAATTGTACATAAAATTACTGTCCTTTTTTGAAGTTATACTTCTTTGCGCCCGTTAGACACTTTGGGATGGGATGTTGGTCGAGAAACCGCGTCACGCTGAAAAGTAAGAACAAATTTTTAAGAACTATCGATTAATCGATTGTTAATCGAAGAAATTTAATCGAAGAAATTACTGATAATGATAATATAGGTGTATAATATAATAATGAAGTCACGTATAATATATTGAAGATAAATATATTGAATAATATTGAAAAATGTCTTATATTTCATTTATATATCCTGTCTGTTTGTGTGCGTGAGTGGGTGTATGAGAATGGCCAAAGAAGTATAACTTCCACCGTGTGGTCCGACGCACACCCAATTTTTTTTAATTTTACTGAGGCAATAAACAGGAAGGAGGAAAATTTTTCCACCTATTTATTCAAACTTAGGACTCCATTCGTCGATACATGGGCGAATATAAATTTCGAGATAGAGTGATGATTATAGTAATTACTATAATCAATCGGGGAGGGATTACACCTCCCCGAGGTATTCTTAAGTTATTTACCGCAAGCCATCGTACTTTCACCAGGATATGGCAGTTTCACCATGTTTGGTATTTCGTACAACTCAAAGTCCTAATGTCTGAGACCGCTTGACCACTGGTTCAAACTATGCATTCCAAGTTATGAGGTTTACCGCTATCTTAACTTTTTGAAATGTCAAAATAGGGTAAGGGAGAGTTACATGAATTAAGCATCTGTAATGTTCGACACATTGTTACAAAGTTCACAAATCGCCACTGCTCACGGGGCTGTCACCGAATCTCAACCTGGAAAAATTAAAAAAAAAACTTGTATTTTCCCCCCTAGTAGCCCCCGTGGGAAAAATTAAGAAAATTTTTTTACCTACCCACCCCGCTTCACCACTGGTTCAAACTAAACATTCCAAGTTAGAAGAAAAAAAAAGAAAGAAAAAAAACACTTCCCCGTGCCCTCCGGACCCCACCCACCCTCCGGACCCCCACCCACCCACCCTCCCACCCGTAAAATACTTGTCAGTGAACGTAGTTACTCAGCTGATCGTTTTAACACATTTGTTTGTTCTCTGAGATACAATTGAGGTGTTGTGTCTCTAATTAATTATCAGCTATTTATGGTTCCAGTATTGGAGCGCTAGTGTAGTCCCATGTAAATTTAATGCAGTTTAAACCAGCTGTGATTGCATACCTCACTAACTAACAAAATTATCGGCACAAATATTCGTATTACACGAGATAGGCCCTTAACTTGAGAAGCTGTTATTTAACCAACCAAACAATAGACCAAATTGTATTATCCTGTAATATATAAAAATTTACACTGTTTATATTTTGTATTTATTACAATAGTAATATTCCATGTTTGTTTTATTAAGTCATTATTATTAATTGAAAACAATACATAAAGTTAGTTAAAACAACTCTGTGGGAAAATAGAGAACTTTTAATTCATTTGTATGAGTTACTATTGCTGTAACAGAACGTCATCATCTGCCCCAGATATTAATTCGATGACGAGTAAAATAAGGTAAAACTGTCCCATAACAATGAAGAGGGCTTTAAGTTTACAAACTGAAAGTAACAACAATTTAAAACTACGTGTAGTTTGAATAATTACTTATATTTCTACTAGCTACAGTGTGTTAATGTAAGGGTGTTCATTATATAGCTACACTAAGAGGTTATGTTATGGCAATATTAACATTATTTTGTATAAAATCCCACTTTGACCTCTCACAATCAATTTATGGTGAATACATAAGCATATGACAGTACTTCACTAATTAATTATTTTCAAAGTTAAAAAATAATAAAATTAAATATCAATGTAATTATCTAAGTGCATGATTTAAAATAGGATTTTTTCACATTCTGAAATAAGAGATATTACATGAAGAATTTTTTTTAATCCGGGATTATCACTTTCGAACATTAGAGAGCTTATCTTATAGTTATTTTTTATTCAATAGTTCTACAAAAGACTTGATATTTAATTATTTTTAAGTCCACAAGAGCTTAACTCCAAGTATAAGTATTTTACATATTACTATTAATATTATTTTCCAGCTTTAACTTAATTAAAAAAATTAACCCTTTAATTACTTAATAATTTTTACAGTTCTCTCTAATTAATAAAAGAAAACATGCGTCATTTACTATATTACTGATTTTCTGATTCGTATAGCGTACATTTTATTTAAAGAGTGTGAGATATATAATTAAATTTTATATATATAATTAAATATAATTATATAATTAAATTACCCAAATAAACATAATTTATTGTCATAAACAACATCAGTCACTGGTAATTTTGAAAGTTAAAGCAAATATCAACTGATTGCCTTTGATTATTTTACTAATTGTTTTTAGTTTATACTTTTTAATTTTCTTTACATTATATATTATTTTTGTTTAGTATATATAGGAGTAATGTGGGTCTTTATATGTTTAAGATGTATTTTTATTTAGTCCTTTTTGGAAATTTAAATTAATTTCAACTGTTAGTCTTTAGTTATACAATCATTTGTTCTGTATTTCATTTATTTTCATTTCTTCACATTATAATTCATAGTCCATGTGTTTGCTTTATTGTTTATACTTATATAATATTTTGTAATTTGTTACCGAATGAGGTCTATGAATTATTTTAGTAACATTTATACGTATATTATTATTACGTTTATTGTGTAAATATTGTAATGTATGGGTATAACAATATGTAAGTAGATTAACACTGATATGTCATCATACAGGAGTACAGGCCAATGTCACCTAAGCGTGCCTGTATAATACATGCTCTGTGTGCACACTTATTCTAAGTTTTATGTTATATATTCATTTCTTTTAATTTGTTGTATGATTGTGCTGAATGTATGTGTGCTTGTAGAGTCCAGCTTTGTACTGCCGACTGTGGTCTGTGGTGCCCCGTGCTCCGTCGCACTTTTCTTTGGTACAGGGTCATGACGACCCTGCCGCGCCCGGGCCCGACGTCTCCACTGAGCAACTTCTCTATCATTCCTTATCACCTTATCGCCGTTTCTGCAAGATAGTTCATATTAACGCTCAGTCTGTACCTTGTCATATTGATGAAATCCGCTCACTATTTAGAACTCCATTTTGTGATTGTATTCTTATATCCGAATCGTGGCTCAAGCCTCACATACCCTCAGCTTCTGTAGACATACCAGGTACACTCTCTATCGTAATGACCGTCTGTTTTCTGGAGGTGGGGGCACAGCGGTTTACATCAGGTCCTCTATTACTACTAAGGTATTGGAGATCTCTGACACCTCAAGACCATTTCGACCTGAGTGGATGTTTATGGATATATCACTTAATGGTGTTCATATGCTCCTTGGACTTTGTTGCCGACCACCTTAAGTGGGCTTCTTGGCAGAATTCGAAAGTGTCCTGTTAAGACTGATGCCTCGGTATAGTCATGTCATTGTGACGGGTGATTTTAATACTGATTTACTGGGACGAGACACGTATGACAAACGACAACTTACCACTATGTTTTACTCAAGTAACTTAACTTTACTCCCTTTTCAGCCCACTCACCACACTGATCACTCTGACACCTTGATTGACCTGCTAGCAGTTAGTGACTCAACTTGAATTGCACATCATGGCCAGTTGTCTGTCCCAGGGATATCAAAACATGACCTTCTGTACTGTGTCTATAAAATCACATCGCCACAGCACGTGCCTAAGTTTGTTTCTTTTCGAAATTTTAAAAGTATTAACCCTGCTAACCTCTTAGCAGATGCTAGAAATTTGAATTGGGACACAGTTTTATCTGCTAATGATGTTAACATTATGGTCGACAACTTCAATGATATTTTTGTCAATCTACTGGACAAACATGCCCCCGTTGTAACCAAACGAATAACCAGGCAACCTTCCCCTTGGATCACTCCTGCCATACGTCATTTAATGGCCCAGCGTGACTCTATCCATAGGAAATTTAAGAGGACTAAGGACCTCATTGATAGAAATGTCTATAAACATCTACGAAATAGAGTTAAACAAGAAATGCGAAATTCAAGAGCTAGGTACATAATATATACATATTTCACTGAAAATAAATCATCCACTGAACGCTGGCGTATGATCAAGAAGTTGGGGGTGTCCAGGATTAAACCTGATAGTCCCATCTCAGTAAATCTTAATGAGCTTAATAATTACTATATTAATCTCCCTGTTGATAACACTGGGGCTGTTGTATTTTCAGATCATCTAAGATCTCAGCTTCCAACTCCTCGTGATTCATATTTTACTTTAACTATGACAAATGAGAATGAGGTCTATAAATCCATTATGATGATTAAAAGTAATGCGATTGGGGAAGACAACATTTCTATGAAGTTATTAAAAGTTATAATCCCCGCAGTTTTACCTGTTATTACGACAATCCTGAACAAATCACTTGCAACCTCAATATTCCCATCTGCCTGGAAATCAGCGATTGTTCGGCCAATCGCCAAGACGTCCTCTCCATCTGATTATCGTCCAATCAGTATCTTACCTGCGCTCTCTAAATGTCTTGAGAGGATTGTTCACCAACAAGTATGTAATTATCTTTCTAGTAATGATCTTCTTGGTAAGTTTCAGTCAGGTTTTTGGAGAAATCACAGTACCACCACTGCACTTCTATATATATCACTGAGGATATTCGAAAAGCTATGGACATCAGACAAGTGACATTGCTCACTCTGTTTGATTTTTCTAAAGCGTTTGATTGTGTCTATCATCCACTGCTCAAAGTCAAACTTTCTCATCTTGGTTTCTCGTCTGACAGTATTTCCTGGTTTGAGTCCTATTTGACTGGCAGGCGTCAGCGTGTACATGTGAATAACGAATACTCTAATTGGGGAAGTGTAACCAAAGGTGTCCCTCAAGGCTCTGTACTTGGACCTCTACTGTTTACTTTGTACATCAATGACTTGTCCAACAGCATTTCTCACTGTAAATATCACCTTTATGCTGACGATTTACAAATATACTCTCACGTTGATGTATCAGACTTAAATGAAGGGGTTAATAGAATGAATTCTGACGCTAAATCTATTGGTGACTGGGCGTTCAGACACAGCTTAAGACTGAACAACAACAAGACTCAACCTATTATTATTGGACATAACAGACTGATGGCACAGATTGATCTTGATACAGTACCCCGTATCTCTATTGATAATAATTCACTTAACTACTGTGACAAAATTAAGAACTTGGGACTCCTTATGAATACTACACTTACATGGTCTGATCATGTATCTTTAACATGTAATAGAGTTTTTGCTGGTATTCACACTCTTAAGAGATATTATAACTGTTTACCTTTAGATGTTAAGATTATGCTAGTAAAAACTCTTGTATTTCCCCACTTTGACTACTGCGACATTGTCATCAATGACATGCCTACCCATCTTTCTGATAAACTTCAACGAGCGCAGAACTACTGTCTACGTTATATTTTCAATCTTCGTCGAGATGAACATATCACTCCTTACTTCAGACGGCTAAATTTACTAAAGTTACTTGAGTACAGAAAGGTCAAAATTTTATCTTTACTGTACAATGTTCTTCAATCCAAAAATCCTTCTTATTTAGCTTCAAATTTTGTGTTTAACCTCAGCATAAGTAATCGGGACACGCGTCAGGGTTCTTCAATGTTAACTATTCCAGCTCATCGAACAGCACTTTACAATAGATGTTTTACTGTCACTGCCTGCAGACTGGGGAATAAACTTGATCCTTCAACACGAAATATTGATAGTCGAGCTCGGTTTGTTGCGGCACTAAGGGAGTGGTTGTCGGCGGATTCATGGGGGTTGTAGGCCTTGGCCGTGCTGTCGATGCTGGACTGAGTGTATGTGTGATGTATGTTTGTTGTGAACTTGGAATACTTTTTATTTATTATTATTTTATTCATTATATATGTTTTTTTATTTATTATTTATTTTTTATTTGTTTATTTATTTATTTTTTCATGTAAGTAATTAGTTTTGTTTTCTTCTTTGTTTTATGTTCTTTCATGCTTTATGCTTAATTTGTTTAGTTTTAATTATCTTGAAACTCTGATTTTTTAAAATTGTTGTTTAACTTATAAATAATGTGCTCAGCAGCAGTGAACACGTAAGAACTCTTTAGATATACTCATTTTAGTTAAGTATTAATTTTTCTTACGAGGTTAAGTGTAAGAGAGGACCTAATGGTCCTAACTTTGCCTCAGAAAATAAAACGTTTTTCATTTCATTTCATTTCATATATAAAGAGCCCTTTAACGAACCAAATTTAAATATGTTGATAAAAAATAAATTTATGTTTTTATAAAAAATATCCTCATACTCGTATATCAAATAAACCAGTTTTTTTATTAACTCCGAGCTTTGTACTTTTAATAGGTTTTATTAACCCTCGCTGTCTCCAGGGACATTTTGAAGTAGTCTTTAAATGCATTACATTCTTCGCTCGGGTCATCAGGAAAAGGAAGTTGAATTACCTGGAAATGCTTTTAAGGCTGGATGAGGACCCATAATTTGATGTGGTTTAGATGTTCCAGAACTTTGATGACAAATAATTCAATTTGTCTTCTTTCCTTATTTGTGCAGTTCTCAAAAAAATTACCGTAAGGTATTTTTGGGTTTTAGTCATCTCTAATGTTATTTGAAGGACATTTTAATATATTATTTTTCTTGTAGTTAAGTACTATTTCACTAAGTGTGATTAATCCATTGTTATACACTTAGAACAACGGTGTATAACAGTGTGTTAATGATGACAGCGTTAGATTAACACACAACACAGTAAAGTATTGGAGATTTCGACACATCTACAATAGTGTTTGAAACAGTTACTCAGTAGATAACACCTAAGGATTACATCAGTGTTTATACTTGTCAAATAGGTTTTTTTTATTATTTACTGGACGCACATTTTTTAAAATTATTTATGAAATCTAAACAAATTAAGAATAACGCTAACGTTGTTTGGGCCATGAATTAAAATGTAATAAGTAATAAAAAAAAAAAAAAAAGTAGAAGGGATTTTATAATGCTGTAAACAATCCTACTATTAACGATTATATAACAATCGAATGGTGTGTGTGTGTGTGTGTGTGTGTGTGTGTGTGTGTGTGTGTGTGTGTGTGTGTGTGTGTGTGTGTGTGTGTGTGTGTGTGTGTGTGTGTGTGTGTGCGTGCGTGCGTGTGCGCGTGCGTGCGTGCGTGCGTGCGCGTGTGTGCGCGTGTGCGCGTGCGTGCGTGCGTGCGTGCGTGCGTGCGTGCGTGCGTGCGTGTGTGTGTGTGTGTGCGTGCGCGTGCACGTGCGCGTGCACGTGTGTGCGTGCGTTTGTGTATTACTCAATCACGCAAACACTGCTGAACCCATTCATCTGATATTTTGCATTTGCATTCTTAGGGTCTCTGGTTAACACATAGGCCTTTCTATATTTTGAAATTCCATCAGGAAACCACCCCAGGGGTTCTAAGAAGTATCAATCCAACCCCTATGGCAATACCAATTTGACAATTAATTGTTTATAGTAGAGTCATTAATCAGCTGTTAGGATAAGTTAACAACTTACATATTTCTGAAGTAAATACCGGACCAAACTTAACTATAACCACGGTAACTAGAACAGACGGTAGGTATCATGACGAGTTACGCAGTAACTGTGACGTCACATGGGTGAAATCATGTAACGTATTGCCTTTAAGAGGTCGTTACATTAATTACTTTACTTAATTTATTCAATTAAATTATTTAATAAATTAACTTTTCTTTGAATTCTTTTTATGAAATCTCTTTTTTCTCAGGGTCTAAAACGGGTAAATCGGTGAGATGACGTAGTATAATGAAACAAATGTTACTTTACAAAATTTAATTTATTTTACATTATTCAAAATCATTACGTTACTCTATTAGTATTTGCAATACAATAAAATAAGATTGAAAATTGTATTATCTAAAACTAGATAATTTCTTTTAAGTTAAATAAATCATTTAAGTTTGATTTACAAAATCATTATTAGCTTTTCTTTTAATCAATAATTTATTCTAACAACTTATCTGAGTTATATCACTATGGATGATGATGGGATCCATCTCATGTCCTATCGTTTACTCAACGAAACGGAAATTTAATGTAATATAGACTTCAATTCATAGCAACAACTTTTAGTTAGCACATTTAAAACGCACAAGTGTTTCAATACATTCTCCCGGAAACGTAGCCCGGTGCCGGTGGTGTCAGTGGAGGACGATCCTCGTCGATCTCCAAGTATTTGCCAAATGGGGTGAGGAACACACCTCAACCGTTGACTTCGGATTCCCGCCTTTCTTCCTTTGGGTACGCGATTATGACCCTTCTGGGTATATTACGATGTAGCTGTTTTGACAGCTGCTGCGGCCTACGGGCAAATTTGGAATCATATGTCCCGTTCTGATTGGTTCGTTTCAGAACTCGTCATCTGAGTTATTTTACTGCGCATCAGTCACTTGTGACATGGTGGGGTTCAATGGAAAATACCCAACCGACATGTCGATGCTTGTCTCACGCTGCTACGTCATAATTTTGCTGACTGTTTAGATGTTCCCACATGTTTTGATAATTCTTGGAATGAACCCACCCATCCTGTTTCGAACAAAGAGTCTTGTTTACTGTGATTTATTGCTGGGGCCTCATCTGTCCCACGGTTATTTTCCACACGACAATTCTCTAATATGATTTGAAACTTCTCCATCTATTTTAATTAAATATATTCCTTTTCTTCTATATAATAATTTATTATTTATCTAAATTAATTAATTTGCCTATCAATTTGGTGGACCTGTTACAGTACCCCCCGATTTTTTGCGATGTGTGAGTAACGCGAGTCAAAAAATCTTGATTTTAAACACGATTCGCCAAATTGTCGTTTGTTTCTCAGATAAGTTTCAGTTTTACAATATTTATTATATCTAGTAAATTAAGTCTATTAACTATTCTATAATTCAATATCAGATTACATATTTTATGGCAATACATCATCATCTCCTTATCAACATTTAAGAATCCATATTTATCAAAATAAGCCCCTTAAATTATTAATACAAATCAATTAATTACAATTCAATAAATCATAAAATTATTAATTACAAATCAGTCATTCATGATTAAAAAATTCAAAAAATTCATCACATCCTACACAGTTATCAATAAAAATCAATAATTCAAAAGTTACATTCATCAAACAATAATCCAATAAATCAAAATTGTTAATTAACAATTCTATAATTTATAAATCAAAAGTTTAACAGTTCATTTCATCGTACATAATTGTTCATAAAAAGTTAATATATTTTTAATTATTACAAGTTGTCAATCAAAAAAAAAATCCATCAGTCTTGGATCAAAAATTGTCAAACAAAATTTATACATTACATATTGAAATTCATACATCAACAATTAATACATCCTTAAGTTATGTACAAGTATTTATCAAAATTAATCAATCATTAAATTATGATTTCCTCTTAATCATTAAATGATTAGTTTTCACTGACAAATTATTTCATTTGCTAGTACAAATTCAAAAATTATAAATCTAAGATCAATACATCATCAGAAATTATACAAGTTCTTATTTAAAATCAATGACTCATTCCACAATATGAAATCACCCATCAAAATACACAAGTCATATATCAAAATCAACAAAATATAAGTCATCAATTACTAGGTTACATTTCAAAATTAATTAATCATCCACTTACTTACAGTTATCATATCTCAACATCATCATTAAAATCATATGACTATTCATCACAATAACATGTTATATAGTTCATCAATTTATAAATGAATCATCATTTATTTATTTAAGTATTTCATCAACATCCTATCATGTTACTTGTCAATTCACAAATGAATTATCTTTTACTTATTTAAACATTTTATTTATCTTCCTATACTGTCCTATTATTCATTTTGTCAATACCCTATCAGACTTTTCAAATGAATTTTCAATTCTTTTAACCATCTTTAGATTTTCAACTTCGACATCAATCCTTTAATCCGTCTTTAAATGCAAATATCCATATTCAACCCTTAAACCGTCTTTAAATGCAAGTATCCATCTTCAATCCATTACCCATTTTTAAATGCAAGTATCCATATTCAATCCATTAATCCGTCTTTAAATGCAAGTATCCATATTCAACCCTTTATCCGTCTTTAAATGCAAGTATCCATATTCAACCCTTAATCCGTCTTTAAATACTAAAATCTTGTTTCATTCCTTTAAACCTTCTTTAACTTTACCAATAAATTCTCAGTCCTTAAACAATCATCAAATTTTCAAATACATTCTCAAACCATTATACAATCTTTAACATTCTCCAATAAATCATCACATCTTATACAAGTCTTTACATTTTTAAATGAATTTTCAATCATTACACATTAACAAGTTTTTACATTGTCAGGTCAGTTATCAATTACGAATAATTTTCAAGTACATTCATAATTATTAATTAATTATTAAATTACTTAATACATTCTTGTATTAATACATCATTGTATTTTAACTCAATAAGTCATCATATTATACTTATTGTCTACTTGGAATGGAATTCATTAGTCCTGAATCAAAGTTATCAAATAAAACCATCTATTGTATATCAGAAATACATGGTACACATATCATCAAATTATATACAAATACTGATTAATCTCAATGATCTATCAAATCCTATTTTAATACAAGAGCAATTTGTATTATCATTGTTTACTAACCAACAGATACATTACATAATTCTTTGTCATTGATGCAAGTTTTTATTATTATTAGTCATTTTGTAATTAATCATAAAAATATTTCAATCATTTTAAAAAAGTTTAATTATTATTTATATATTATTCAAGAATATAATAAAATTGTCAATCAATACAATTGTTATTTCTTCATTATCATTATTCCATTATTTGTATTAGTCATATTTTTTATTTTATTATTCATGAGTTACAATTTATCTGCTAATTATAACTATATTTCAAAATATATAAACAGGATATTTTGTTTAAATATTTTTCAAAAATTTATTTTGAAAAAGTTTCATGAACTTGAAACATTATTTAATATTTTCAAATGGATTGTCTTGTCTTTTGGCTTTATATTGAGCCATTACTAGTAGTATATAAAGCAGTCACTTTGTTATTATAAAATGTCACTTCTTATTAGAATATTGAAAAAGTTTCACTTGGAAAGTTTTTTACTGGTTTTCACTCCTGTTCATTTTAGGTTTCATATGTTGGAACCCCAAAATTAAGTTCTGAAGTTGTCTAATTCACAAGGTTATGAGTCTGGAGAGACTATGAACAACATAACAAATATTGTCTTATGTACCAACTGGTTGATGCACAAGTTATTGTTCTCGAACATGTGCTGTTGTCCTAGTGTAGACAGTTGGACGTGCCTCTTCAATAGGATGAGTCATCATCCGGCATGTCCCTGCGATGACAGCTCAACTACGTCACGGGTCTGGCGCGGTAGTGTCGTGGCACTCCGGACCCCCCCGTCCGTGGCACAGCACCATTCACATGTCCATGCGTGTCTGTCTTTCACAATGTTCCTGATGTCCAAAACAGTCTCAACTGGTTTCACTGAAAGTTTGTTTCAGTACAAAGTCTTTTTATTCACATGACTACTTTGATTAACCTTTCCATTAAATAATACATATAACATAATTAAATCACATGCTGTTAATTATAGAAATAGCCTGTTTTTAATTGCATCAGCAATTAATTGAAGTAAAAAATTGTTTACAAATATTTAAACATACTCATATTTAATCATTTTTTATGTTGTCTATTATTGCTTGTGTATACACACATATTACTTGTATACAAAACTTTACTTATTCATACATTTACTAATGTTGTTTTGACATATTTCAAGCTGACATATGCAAAGTTAGTTATCATTATTAAGTTTGAAAATTTTTTAATAACTCATTATTGGTTGTTCATTGTTGACATGAAATTAATTACTCATATTTTCAATTATGTTTTACTCATGTTAAACTTTTTTAAATTCCATCACTTATTATTTGCATCAATGACAAAATAAAATTTATTTGCAATATATTACAATCAAACATTGTCATTACATTATAATCATATTAAATTGTGATTTCTATCACTCATTGTCTACACCAATATCAGTACAACAGTTTATTAACAAAATTATAATGACACATCTACAATGTCTCAATCTACCTTTACTATGTTATATTTTAAAATTATTAATCTATTGGTGTCTGCAACATGACTTTGGTAAATGGGGACTTGCCATGCTACAGATCACTGTAAGCTTTTAGTTTTTAGACGCTATTGTCAAGGTTAACCAACACCTGAAACTGTAACACTGTGCCATTGTGTGATTAATAGAGTACTTGGCGTTAAAGAATTTAGAATTTGGAAAGTGACTAGTTGTAATTATGGTCGAATCGTACTGCTATTAACCACTGGCTATTTTCCCTTCATAAAATTCTTATGATGATTAAACATCATAAACATCTATAATAGCATATACAATGTACATGCTTGAGTTATTTCAACATCAACATACACAAGTTGCATTAAAAAGTATTATAAAGAATCTCCTTTATATCTTAGTCAAACATAGGTATCATCTCATCATATTCAATATCAGAATTACATTCATCTGATTACTTTTAATATAACCACAAGCAAATTATTACCATAAAATAAAATTCTTTTCAAAAATCTCCTTCAATCACATTAGTTGAACACATCCTTGAATCATATCATATTGTTGTCTGAGCAATATTCATTATAAACATAAATAGTTCATAAATACAAAGTGTTTTAAAAATCTTGATATATTTTAATCTAACATACATGGCACATTCTACCAATGTTGTATTCAAAATATGGACATAAACCAGTTATATTAACAGGGTAGTTTAAAGAATCTCCCTAAATCAGCTTGGTTTCATATCAGTATCCTATTATCATTTGTGATACATTCATTTAGTCATTTCAATATAAGTATAAACAAATTACAATAACACAGTATTGTAAAGAAATTCTCCTTTCATTATGTTAGCAGAGTGTACACAATGTGTGTCTTTGGATTATATTCAATATCAACATACAAGAGTTACAAAAGCAAAGTATTACATTATACTTTATTTACTTCATCATGGTTTAACATTTCTTTGAGCCATATCATATTATTATTTAAATCATTTTTTAGCATGAACATTGACAGGTCATTAGAACATTGTTTAGTATTAACCATTTATCATACAAAGTTTTACAAGATAGGCCTATCTCACCTATTTCATTTTATGTGAACCTAGTCATTGCATTATTATTTGGTTCATATTTTATTTATGTATACATGGGTTATGGCAACTATATATTTTAGTAAATCTCCATACTTCTTTCTAGTTTTACTCATTTATCAGGTTATTATTTTAAAATATTCAATATAAACATTCATGGATTATGAAACAAGCCACTATAAAACATCTCCTCAAACTATCTCGTTCTCGCCTAAAAATCATTTTATTATTAGTGTTATATTCATTTAACACCTATTATTATCAAAGTTTCATTTAAATCATTTAATATTTTTCATATTCACTAACAACTCTCTGGTTATTATTATTTTTCACAAATTTTTAATTAGGCCTACCATATATTTATTATTGTGACATTTGTAGGTACTTTTCTTTTAACAGTCATTTTTACCATTAACAATATTTATTTATCATCTTAGTTTAACATGAATGTCATATTCTTTCAATGTTATATTTAAATCTCTTATTCAATCACAAATTCACCTTCCTGTCAATATTATAATTCTTCAACTAGGCCTATTATTTGTTTATTATTAAATGACCTATTTAAACATTCTTCTAGTTAAATATCATCTCTACATTTTCTTTATTTATTTTTATACAACCCCCCTATCATTAAAGTTATATTGTTTCAATTGCTGTGTATTTATTATTATTTCTAAGTATTTTTCATTGAACAGCTAAGTTTATAGTTTAGTTTTCTGAGCAAATGTAGTTATCCGAGAGCACTGGTTTAAGTTTTTTCTTTTTATATTTAAAGTTTGAGAAGCATGAGATATTATAGTATCTCATCACATAGTTTACAAAGTCCTCCATGTCTACATCAAAGTTTTCACCCCCCATCATATTATTTTCAACTTCCTTTTGTTTGTTTAGGCCCCAATATTTATTTATGATCTCCATCTCAAACTTGAAGAACTCATTCAATTCTTCTAACCTATTACTGATTGTTTTTAGTTTTTTATTTTCTTGACATTTGAAGTCATCTATAACACTTTCAAAATTAAAGTTACTAAGTGCTAGGGTTTTATTTATTTGTTCTACTTTATTATCTAACACTGAGTTTAGATACCCTATCTGGTTTTCCATTTCATCATTTATTTTAGGCCTACTGATTTTACTATTTAATTCATAGCCTATCTCACTTGGTATTGCATTTGCTTTTAAGTATCCCTCTAACCTGTACTCATCAAATTCTACATTTACTTTCTTGGTTTTATTGACAAAGTTGTCTTTAGGACTCCCTATCCTATCATCAACTTCTTTTATGTGTTTATTTATTTTCACATTAGATTCATTGTTCAGATCTATTACATCAATATTTACTTCTTTTACCTCAACACTTTTTTCATCTAACCTTACATTTATTTCATCAAGTTTAGCTTTTATTTCATTTGTTATTTTTAGTAGCAAATCTACTTTCATATTGTCCTCACCATTTAAGTTTATCTTATTATTATCCATTTCTTTCATCTTACTACCTGATCCTCCCAGCTTAACATTAATCTGCTCCAGCTTGGTATTTATGTCCTTATTTACTCCTAACAGCAGCTCTATTTTATTGGACAGTAGACTGTCCTTATCATTATTTACTTTGATGGGTTCTTGCCTATCTTTGTTTTCTACTTCATTCATAACACTAACCTCCTTTATTTCACTGACTTTATTAGCACCTACTTTTACTTCTTTGATTTTATTGTTTATAAGTTTATCTTCAAACTTATCTATTCTTTCATTTATATCTCTCCTAAGCTCATCTAATTTCACATTATTTTCTCTATTCATCTCTACCATATCAGTATTAATCTTGTCAAATTTAGTATTCATACTATTTAGTTTAGTTTCAAAATTCTCTTGTTTAGTGTTCATATCTACCATGTTCACATTTATGTCATTGAGTTTAGTTTCAAAATTATTTTGTTTAGTGTTCATATCTACTATGTTCACATTTATGTCATTGAGTTTAGTCTCAAAATTATTTTGTTTAGTGTTCATATCTACTATGTTTACATTTATTTTCACTAGCATGTCCATTATATTGGACAGTGTGTTTTCTTTATTTAAATCTGGCCTAACTTCATCAGATTTATCTTTATTTTTATTTAAGTTAGATTCCCTAACTATGCTCAAAGACACATCGGAGTCATCGGAGTCCACCTGCGTGTCCTCCACAATGTGCATGTTTGCCATTGTTATTTGCAAATTTTAATCAAGTACAAAGTATGAAGTTATTATATTTCTTTTTCTTAAATTTTGAGTTTAAATCAGATAGGCCTATATTAAATATTTTTAATTCATTCTTCTTATCATATCGCCTAGCCTATAACACTTTTCACTTATTCAACTTTAAATATTTTTTGAATAGATTAAAATTTACTACTTATACTACGTCGTCTCACGTTGTGCGCGCCATTCTGTAACGTATTGCCTTTAAGAGGTCGTTACATTAATTACTTTACTTAATTTATTCAATTAAATTATTTAATAAATTAACTTTTCTTTGAATTCTTTTTATGAAATCTCTTTTTTCTCAGGGTCTAAAACGGGTAAATCGGTGAGATGACGTAGTATAATGAAACAAATGTTACTTTACAAAATTTAATTTATTTTACATTATTCAAAATCATTACGTTACTCTATTAGTATTTGCAATACAATAAAATAAGATTGAAAATTGTATTATCTAAAACTAGATAATTTCTTTTAAGTTAAATAAATCATTTAAGTTTGATTTACAAAATCATTATTAGCTTTTCTTTTAATCAATAATTTATTCTAACAACTTATCTGAGTTATATCACTATGGATGATGATGGGATCCATCTCATGTCCTATCGTTTACTCAACGAAACGGAAATTTAATGTAATATAGACTTCAATTCATAGCAACAACTTTTAGTTAGCACATTTAAAACGCACAAGTGTTTCAATACATTCTCCCGGAAACGTAGCCCGGTGCCGGTGGTGTCAGTGGAGGACGATCCTCGTCGATCTCCAAGTATTTGCCAAATGGGGTGAGGAACACACCTCAACCGTTGACTTCGGATTCCCGCCTTTCTTCCTTTGGGTACGCGATTATGACCCTTCTGGGTATATTACGATGTAGCTGTTTTGACAGCTGCTGCGGCCTACGGGCAAATTTGGAATCATATGTCCCGTTCTGATTGGTTCGTTTCAGAACTCGTCATCTGAGTTATTTTACTGCGCATCAGTCACTTGTGACATGGTGGGGTTCAATGGAAAATACCCAACCGACATGTCGATGCTTGTCTCACGCTGCTACGTCATAATTTTGCTGACTGTTTAGATGTTCCCACATGTTTTGATAATTCTTGGAATGAACCCACCCATCCTGTTTCGAACAAAGAGTCTTGTTTACTGTGATTTATTGCTGGGGCCTCATCTGTCCCACGGTTATTTTCCACACGACAATTTTCTAATATGATTTGAAACTTCTCCATCTATTTTAATTAAATATATTCCTTTTCTTCTATATAATAATTTATTATTTATCTAAATTAATTAATTTGCCTATCAATTTGGTGGACCTGTTACAATCACCTGGTGAGATTATTCGTTAATACACTGGTAACTAAATAGAAGGCAAGTTATATACCACTTATCAGCTGGAATTGTAAACTAAGGGAATTAGAACAGTAGTTTTGTGTTTGTTGTTGCCATTTCACCCTTGTGACGTCACAGGAGATGCAAGTGATATCTACCGTCTTCTTTCCTAGGGGTACCGTGACCACAACGCACTTTTGCATAATATACATGCCAGTAGGCTCATTATAAATCAACGGAAACCCCGAACGAAGGACGGAAACTAGGCTAGTCTTTAATGCAGACTAATACATATTATCAGTCGACGATGAAACTAATTGCATTCATAGCCCCTAACAAATATTATCCAATTAATAATTGCTAATCCGACCAATACTAGAGATAGCCCATCATCAATAATCCTGGGACCGGACACCTGCGGTAATCTCACGTTACTCACAGTGTGATGGTGCACTGAGTGATGCAATTTCAACTACAAACACAAATAACCGCATCACAATTACAACATGAACGAGTGATCTAGTTGGTGTTGACTAGCGTACAATATTTACAAGGCCTGCGGGACACACAAGTGGACAGCCACCCCCTCCACCCCTCTCCCAACATCCCTTACGTACGTCAATAATGGCCATCTCGGTATCGGATTGCTAATAATCAAAGTGCAGTAATTGCGTACGCTTGCAACTGCATCTCGCTGCAGTGCGTCTCAAATTGCATTCACTAGGCAGTGGGGTGAGTGGGGGTGTCACGGTACCACTCGTCACTTAGACTAGACGTTAATTGTGGACCCCTTTTATCCTGGAACACGCGATCTGCATCAGCGGTTCCCTAGATCTGGTTAGTTTGAAAGCATATTTGATTGTCATCAGCATTTAGCTTCTTCTATTAAACTATAATGGTAGGATTCATTTACTGACATATTGCTGGAGTCGTCATCATATGTCATTATTTCCCTTCGAAAAAATAAATATTTTAAAGGAAAGTAAATCGATATTATTTATTGAGTCGCGAACAAAATAGAACAAGGAAATATTAAACGTTTTTGTATATTATCGAAAGCCCATTTACTATGAATAAAATTCTTTTACAAGATAAATTTGTAATTTTAGTCAATAATTCAGTTTAGTAAACCAACATTTCTTTGGATTTGCAGCCTAAAGGCCTTTTTTTGTAATGTGATTATTTTATTTTTACAATCTACTTCTCAGTGTCACTATACTTATCGCGTGGTCACTACCATACAATTTAATTTGTCAAAATGTAGTTTAAGAAATATTTATTCACTAAATGCCACCCTTTTCATCCTTTAATATGTACCAAACATTAGTGTGAAAGGGAAACACTCTAGTGTTTGTTCTGCAGTGTCATATGTGATGTGTGTATCACTGAAGGATTAATTACTACAGTTTACAGTGGCAACATATTGTATGGTAATAGGCCATGACTCACCGTCCGGAGCCACCTGTTTGGTTCCTCACATCTACATACTGAGCCACGCGAGGCATCTGCTCCATTTTACGAGATGTAGGCCTATTGTTCCAGGGTTAAGAAACACATTTATTACATTTATTTCGATTCTCCATGAGTGGATTTTATGAACAATATTTAGCCATACAATAATAAACGTAGTTCAGTTTTGTATATTTCAATTAATTCATTATTCATTATTAAGACGCCGATCGTCAAGATATGGACGAATATAAGGGACGAATGAGTGTGATGAGTGTAGTTGAACAAATGTAATCGTTGTTACTAACTAAGGTCGTCTGTTCCTCATAAAGAGTTATTTATTAATAGCTCAATAGGGACCTACAGATTTACCTGGAATCCGAACCACATAGAGTTGATCTGATTTTCTGCTAACTGACAAGCCTGAGAGTTCTATTTCTTACACAACATCTGAACCTTGCATACCTTAAACGTGGACACCCCAGACTTTTCTAGTAGTGTCCACATCGATGGCAATCATTATAGTTATGGCAGCATTAAAATAGTTCGTGCTTTTCTAGGACTTCCTTTTAAAATGACACTTTATGAAAGTTATGGTTTCAGATTAGGAAACTTGACGAACTCCAGTTTCAATTGCACTCACTAGAACTTAAATAACAACTAATTTTTATTGTAGATAATAGACATAGAAACGACGAGGTTAGGACTACCTCGTCCTCCCTAACATATAGCTACTGATATTCATATTAATAAAAATTTTGTTTTTTGTTCATTAAGAAGCAGATCGTAGAAATTGTGTAAATTTGAGGGGCGAATGAGCGTGATGAGTGTAGAAGAATGAGTGGTCGTTGTTACTAACTAAGGTTGACTGTTCTTTATAAAGAGAAATTTATTACAAGATCATTAGCAAGAACAACTAAGTGACCTACCCACCCATGCAAGTACAGTAGTAACGACCCTCCCACCCACCCATGCAAGTACAGTTGTAATGGCCACCCCACCCACCCATACAAGTACAGTTGTAACGGCCCTCCCACCCATCCATACAAGTACAGTGGTAATGGCCACCCCACCCACCCATACAAGTACAGTTGTAACGGCCCTCCCACCCATCCATACAAGTACAGTGGTAACGGCCCTCCCACCCATCCATACAGTACAGTGGTAACGAACTGCTGCTTTTCGTGGAATTCGAACCACGTAATATTTTCCCCATTATCAGCTAACTGATAAGCGTATACTCAGATCTCTTTCTTACACAACATCCACCTCTGTCTACCACCTAACACGAATATCCCAGACTTCTCTAGTAGTGTCGATGCTGATGACAACCATTGCGTGGTCACGATGTTATCATAGCAGATAGAGCATATAACCTATCGCCTACAACTCTACAATGTAGTATATGATCTATGTAACCAAAAATTTCAACAAATCAGCGAGCTAAATATAAATCACCCATAAAATATGACATTACCAAAATTCTCGGCCGAAACACAAATTACCAGCTCAAACACTTTTGACATTTCGAACCAGTGACGAGATCAGGCAATCAGCTGAAAATCGACGAGCTAAATGTAATGTCCGCAGAGGATGTGTTTTGTGGGGCAAAATGAACATCATAGGGGCTGCATCAATCAGATAAATTGCCATTAATTAGCCATTTTTACGAGATCTCCCTCGAGAGACGAGTGCATAGGGATCGATCGAGTAACTGCATTTCAGTGCATTTGATCGGTCCAGTGCAATCACTAATTGGGCCGGCTCTGTCTTTGACATCGCGTATGACATTCCCGCTTCAGTGCACCCGCAAATAACAACCCGTAAACAATAACTGATTGACATTTCATCTGGTAAAAGCTCGGACAACCAATCAAATGTTTATGTTGCATTTAACATTTACAATGCTCATGTGATGACATTCAGACCTTACAAATCTCCGTAACTGCGGTTCTATGTAGTTGATGTTATATTGGTAAATTGATGGATTTACAATCTTTGACGGTGTGTTATAGGTGCCTGTTGAGTTTACACAAAAATTGAAACGTCACTGGACAAAAGTTGAACACTAAATAAGGTAATACAACGTTTATCACCGTAAGACGAAATGGATTATTGTAGGAAGAAGACGCGCTTAAAACTGTATATAGATATACAGTATATATATTAGGCCTATTTTTATAAGAAAGAAAAAAATAATACTTAAAAGAAACAAAAAATGTAAATAGGTTGTAGATACAATTTAGTTTTGAATATATAGTATTTATTCCGTTAAAAACCCTTTCTTAAATAATCATGAATGATTGCCACTTGCTAGCCCAGCTAGACCAGTAGTTAGCACTTCTGCTTCATCCGCAGAAGGTCACTGTTTCGAATCTCGCGAGGGCTACTAAATATTTGTTTGAAGGGTTTGGACCGTTGTCCCATAACAACACTCGTACACTAAGTTTAAAATGCCACTGGCGTAGAAAAAAAGAATAAAAACATAAATAAATGGGTAGTTATTAAAATCAGTTAACTGCACGACTATCTTACACTATACGATATAAGGAACAAACATCAAAAGTAGGAAATATAAAATATAATAAAAATTGTTACATCGACTAGAAAGAAGAGTGCCAGACTTTCGAAAGAGATTGTTTTGATTAATGTTTATTTGTACATAATAATATATTGTTAATTTTTTCGTGGATTTGTAAGTGCATTAAAAAGAATATGGTCACTGCTGATGAAAAAGATTATAGTGTTGTAATCAATGTTGCTTATTAACATTAGAAAAATTAAAAATGTGCTACTCTCCTAAAATCGGAAAACTTTATTTATTGCATTTACTTTCAAAGTTTAAAATCAGTACATACGCTTAACAAATTGAAAAACTTTTAACTTTAACATTTTAACACTTAATACATTGAATAGTGTAAGGTACACAAAATATGAAATCTAAAATATTTTAATTTGTATTACATTATATCCATACCCATAACACTTGAATTATAATTTACTCCGCACATAGAAAATAACTTCATATTGTTGGTGAATAACCAATTTAAAAAATGTACTAATAATATACAACTTACATTAAATAGGTTTTTATGGATTATTTTATCATATTACCGTGCTTATTTTATATGAGTATACGAATAGTAATTTTATTTAATATACTATATTTGCTCATTATTAAGCTGCATAATGTACGATGCGCGTATAATCAGGCGTAAACATTCTCAATCCGGGGTGTTTCAAAACCACGCCAAGAGGCATGATAATTACCCAACCGATGTTCACTGTCAGGATCGGACTGTTACGATCGGTTCATGCACCACTGGCGGAGATCCTCGGTCCAAGGTCCGCTCCACCAGAGGCATGTCCACGTGCAGGGGATGCCGAAACCACCGTGTCTGCCGGGTCAAGGGTGTGACGTATTGCTAAACTCCCACTATTGATATAGAAGTGCCTCGGCCTACCAACACCAGTGAAGGGCCATGTCTGCCCATCTGTGGTTGTGGTTGTGGTTCAGTGTGGTGGTCGCTGGGAGCGCTCGTGTCGTCCGTCAACCTGACGGGATCATCTCAATCATCACGGAACTGGAGCCGGAAAAGGCCCCTGTGACTTACTTGCATGGTGGTGACAATGCTGAAAGAAGATCTCCGGTGGCAGTTGAAGAGAGTCCATCTCCACCTCTCGCGGAAGGGGAGTTTCGGGTGAGAAGCACCAAGATCCGGGTTGTAAATCCAGAAACTGGTTTTAAAGTCGTACACGACGGCTTGGTAGGATCGGACGAAGATGAAGCTAAAAATAACATTGTGAAACCAAGCGAAGTGAGTGAGAGACGAAACGAGATTAAAGCAGAGCCTGCTAATGATTTCAATGTTGTATACCCTTCCAGATCTCGACAGTACCTGGAGTCTGACGACGATCAAACCCCTTTTAGAGAAACTAGTGGATTCCAGAATCGTTATCAACGACGAAGGAAGCCCGGGAAGTACGGACATCAAACGCCACAGAAAGACAATATGGTGAGAACAGAAAAAACTACCAGGATTAGAAATAACGACGGGCCTCCTCAAGTTTTTAAGGAGACGATTGTCAGACCTGCGACCCAGCAGGATGAGATAAGTGTCGGTGGTAAGAAAAAAATTGGGAAACCTGGAAGATTTGTAAGATATGGGTCTCGGAATCCCTCATTGGAGAGTGACGAAACCGATAAATATGTTAAACAAAGAACTCAGAGCCATTCTGCAAATGCTGATAAGGTCGGTCAGTATGGAAGATATAGATCTCGAAACCCAGAAAGAATTAATGACAGTACAAGACGGTTCAGAACATCACAGTTGCCTATTTCTAATCCAATTCCAGCTGTAGGTGAAGTGATTGATGACGCTAACGCAGGAAGTGAGTTATCGGAATCTAATATTCCAAAGAAAAGTAAAAAAGAATATTCCACCAGTACTGTAGTGAGGTTTCCAGACGGATACGCAAAAGACGACGAAAAGAGGGTAGAAAGCTCTTCTAATTATAAAACTGCTTCAGATTCTAGGCAAAACTATAGAACACCAGCTATTACATTGTCGAATAATGCAGATAGGAAATTTGATGGGAAGCAAGTTCATAGTCCAAATAGTATAAAGGAGAAACTGGATCAACCAGTACCCCAAGAAAGCAGTTTTGTCAGCAGTGGCGTTGATGATACTTTGGGAGACGATGGTGGAGTTATATACTCAGAAGGGGGATATGATGATGGAGTAGGAGTAGGGGTTGGAGTCGGACATGGTGTGATTGGAGGTGGCTACGGTGACGGTTATGAACAAGAGAAACACTTCGAAAAAGATAAGGGAAAACATTATGTAGCTGGTCATCAAGAAGCCCATGGTGCAAAAGGGCAAAAGGGATACAATAATGAAGAGTCGTTTTCAAAGGGTAAAAGTGAGCAACATGGACATGATGAAGACAGAGGGTATTCTAAAGAAAAAGAAGGGGAGAAGAAATCCCATTTAGACCAATCGTCTAAGTTTGCTGCGGGACATCAGGCTGCCGAGGGCGCGAAAGCCTCAGACTTCCACAGAGAAAAGGGACACAGGAAGGGCCACAAGAAATCCGGCTTCAGAACTGTTCACCATAAGGACGAATATAATAAAAAAGAAGAATTTTTCGACGAAGAACATGACAGTGGAGGTGTGCATAAGGAAGGCCACAAGAAAGAAGAACATTCCGATGAACATGGAGGAAAAGAAAAGAAGGCTTATCTGGACGCCGGCCATCTTCATGCTAGTAGAGGACACGAAGGAGGGCATGAAAAAGGACATGGACATAGTCAAAATAAAGGACACCACAAAGAGAAAGGACACTCGGGACACTATGGCCATGAGGAGGAATACGGGAAAAAGTCAGGACACAAAGAAGGAGAAGTGCACGGACACAGTGAGCATGGTGGTGGGGGATATCACGGATAACATCTCTACCTACTAGTAAGTAGGAATATTTCCTGTTAAAAGTTGATCATATTTATATTGCTGTTTTCAAATCTTTCATTATTCGGAAATTTGGCATATTAAGTAACAGAACTGTGGGGAAAACGTACCCTTATTGTTTGTTAGTACATTTAACTAACGAAAACCTCTAATATCTAATAAAAATTACGAATTATTACTTTCGTCAGTTAATTGGTTTAGATTATATAACTCTCTTTTTTTTCATAATATAAAAATATTAATGTTTACTTCAGTTGACATTTGTTTGAGTTCTTATCAAGGTATATGTTACTAATGTATACATTTTACAGCTGAAAAATAAATTAATATGCAGGGTCATGATGATTTATTCAAAATAAATTTACTTTTTTCGTACACTTTTGTTTAAATAATTTTAAATCCATATAAAAATTTTTTTTATTTAAAATAGTTGTGTTTTATATAATGACATACAGTATACTGTAGGTCGTGATTTATCTAGATAAAACTCAACAATGAACATTTTTATAAAGCTATTGGATCTTTTAGTCATCTTAAAACTGAGATTTGTCAATAAGAAAATTGTGTACATTGGCAATTCGTATACAAAATGTTATTATGTTTTTTTATTAATCACATAAAATGAAATGTTTAAAATCTAAAGGTTGGGAAAATTATGAAACGTAATCCATAAATAAACTCTATTCAAGATTAGAAAATAATTATAAGATAGTTGAAAAATTAGGTTATATTAGTCAATTGTAAATTCAAAAAAAGAGATTCATATGTCATATAATAAAAAAGTAAATATACAAATATTTTTGTAAAAGAGATATGGCAGCAACTGATTTAACAAAGTGAAATTATTTTATTGTTTATCTATAAATTTGTACTTATGAACTTAAACACCATAATATTATATTGTTTGAGAGAATATATGTATATAATTAATAAATGTAATATTAGCATATTTATTTGAGAAAAAATCGCAAATCTTAAAAGCCTAATTTTTAATTATCACAATGATATCTTTAGCTTTACTAACTATGCGAATGTTATTAATTGTTGGCTTTGTTGTTACTAAGTTTGTAAGATTCAGTTTATATAAATAAATAATGAATTTTTTACTGACAATTGTTTTATTTATATTAAACCTGGAGTTACTATAGTACAGTCTTTAAGAATTTGTATTCTTGTGTTTGCCTTGATGTTTTTTTTCTATACTATTCTCCCTTCAAGCTTAAAGTTATTAGATACAATCATAATTATAATGTAACATTAAATTGAATAAGTCAGGTATAAAAATACGTCAGAAACCGCTCAACATGTCCAAAACAGATAAGCACAGTTCGATGCTTTGAATTTATTTATTGATGGTACTCAAATAATTCGTGAAACTTTTTAAGAGAGTTTATTAATCATTTTTTAGCCTTTTAAATTTATTCATGTAAGACCCTTATCATATTTTTCATGTTTATTTTTATTTTCTTAAATTTCATATTATGTAAATAAAAACTTTGTTTTCTTTTTCATCATAGTTTATAATTTTTGTTATTGTTGATGCAACATATCAGGTTTTGGTTTTTAATTGACTAAATTGAAATTGGACGAATTTTAATATATTCTACAAATTTCAATATGTAGAAGATATTTTTTTAATTGTACGATAGAAAAGTATGTTTTTAAATTTAAATTTTATACATGTGCTGAGGTTAGTTTTCTTACTTATAAGTTAGTTTTCTTAAGCATAAAATGATGTTCTCTAATATAAAAAGATATAGCATATAACAACGTATGCTCGATTTCAGTTCAGCAATAAGATAAAATTTCAATTTTAAATATAAATTTTCATTTAAAGTTAACTCCTTTTACGGTTTTTTTCAATTACCCTTCTAGCAGGCAATATTTAGTAGTATTTTCCTTGAACGCATTTGATGGTATTCAAAATAAAAGAAACGAAAACGATGATTTTACATTCTTTAGAAAAATAGTCTATTTATCATTTATATAATGATAATAAACGTAGTTTTCGTAAAATAAAATTCAGACATAGTTACAACATGTAAAATAATGATAAATTTACAACTGATCAATAATGATAATACATCCTAAAATTCTATAGAATTATACATTATACAACTTAATATTGTTATTTTGAGTTTCAACAACACATTGGGAGGGGCAATTGAATATTTTTTTCTAAACTGAAGCCAAAATATGTCATCCCATATTATGAAAAGTAGGCCTATAAGAGTCTAAATAAACGATTTAATACCTAGGAACCATTCAATAAAATAACATAATGATTAAAATAATTGGTCTGAAACATCGAAGTATAATATTTGTCGATAGCTAGTTATTAAGTTATTATAAACCAATCAACCATTATTTGGGCAAAGATGAAAACGGCATTTATCGAGCTGTGAACCCAATCTCTCTAACACGATCCCGACATCGATCCTTCAGGGAGCTGAATTAAAACGCACTCATCGGTAAACAACGGGACTGACCCTGGCGGGAAAATTGAATTGAGGTGGGGAAACGCCATTATACGGCATTGTTTCTGGGATTACGTGCACTCTGGTCTGTTGCACCCATAACTGCATCGCACGTGCGGTGTCGATGGCAGATGCATTAGTGAGACGACCATGCGTGAATCAGAGAACGTGACCATCGTTGCACGAGAACACCATCACGATGGAGTGCCACAAGGAGGTGCACTCGGCGCTTTTCTCTTTATGTTCAACTTTATCGCTTGGAGCCGCGACAAATTCCTGCACTATTTGTGATACGTGTGATATATTGTTAAAATATATTTAGAAACATAAAATATTACTCATAGCATATTTTTCAAGTAAACATATAGAAAATATTTAATAATTACACACGTTTAATGTTTTAAATAAATGTCATTTTTTAAGTCTCTATGAATCCGAAATATGCAAAAATAAAGTTATTAACAAATTAAAATTTATGGATTTATTAAAAATATGTTTACTGTAAATCCATCAAAATTCCGTCAAAAAGTAAATAAATAAAGCAAATCTTGAACAATATGCGAATATTTGAAAATAAGGATAAGTTTAAAAATTTTACTGTACATAAAAATTTAATTTTCGACGATTAAACTACTAGAATCTGACTACATGTTTTTGAAGAAGAACGAGTTGTTGAGTGAGATGTAGTGTTTTAAAATCAATTACTTATTTATTGAAGTATTTTTATATTATATTACTTTGTAACTTAAATAAACAAAATAAATGAACTAAACAGTTAAACTTTAATAAAACTAGTACACGTGTTAGCTCATAAGTCCCACAGCTAGGTACACAGTTTTCCTACAGTTCATTGCAACCAATATAAGGAGTATGGTTCTTTATCAGAATAATTTTTATGTTATTAATGGTAGATGGGTGTTTCAATATGTATTTTTATGCTGGTGAAAATTTACTTTGAGTAACACATTTATATGCTATATTTTAAAATTAGAATATATCAACTCAAGTTTAAACTAAATTCGTCTACTGATATTATGTTAAGCCATTCTCTTCGCGTTCTTCGAGGCCTATTTTGTTTTCTGCATATTCACTTAACAATCAACTGGACCACTGTGATGGCTACTACAAAAAGATAATTGTGGGGAATTTAATCTTAATGTTCAACCACAGTGGTTTAACCCAAATAGTCAACAATTTTACATAATCAAGGGAAGCACTGAATTTTAGGCTAAAATTAGACTAAAATTTATCTTAGTCAAATAAATATAATCGACATCAACCATAGTGACAATTAATATATTAAATTCTTACATAAACGAATAATGTGCTTATTTAATTTACTACCGCAGTGTTTAAGAATAAGAAAATTAGCTTAAATTAACTTTACGTATATGTTTAAAAAATTTAATTGGATAACCCAAAATACAATCACATTTTCCAATCCATATCTTAAAAATTGTATGAATGTTAGTTATATAATTAACTATTTGTCGCGGGTTTATGGGAGAAGTAATTGAAGATGGCGATTACTACAGCTTCACCTTAACTCACTCTGACTTCATCACGAGTTGTATAATATGTTTTACATCCAAAAACGAACAGAAAGAATTGTGTAAGTGAAAACATCTTTACTTTTCGTGTATTTACTTTTATAATTTATATGTTAAAACAGATCTTACAGCCAAGAAGCGTGCTTCCGTAGCTCAACGATCTTCTGATAACCCACAGGTGGGTTATGGCGCGGCCCAGCCCTCAAAGCCTACTGTCCATCAAGTCGTGGCCACAGGAAAACCGCAATAACCTACACACGATGAGTGGTTCCTGTGGCCAGCGGTGATGCTGATTCACTGATGGGAGCACAGAGCACCTGTGCGTGACGCCACTTGATATGCACCCTTTAAGGCCATATGGTGGAGGGCGAGTGGGTGGGCAGCTTAATTGCCCACCTGAACCTCCTGCCGATTATTTACAAGCAGATTATTTCATACTTACCGTTGTGGTTCGGTTTGTTGGTTCCTAAAAGGGTGAATCATTAAAGGGTAATGTAGAGGGTATAATAGTCGAATTGCTGGAGATATTTAGGATTAGCTCATAGGTAATTAGAAATTATCTTACTGGAGCCGAATGGTACTTAGTTGAAATTAGAAAGGGGTAGATTTAAATGGTAATACTTTTTGTCAGGGTTTCCTGGTATCGGTGGGCTGTAATAATTATGTAAATCTATATTGATATTGATTGGTAAATCCATATAAAACAAACTACCACATATCTTTAAAAGTTTCTTAGCTTCCAAAGTTATTTTTAGCACGTGAGCATTTGATACTATAAAAACTATAGTATTGGATAAAAATACAGGCTAGAGGTAGTACTGGAAAGAAAAGATATTATTCGATATATCTGACGTCCCCACGAAAGTTTGTGCAGTTTATATGTAAAATATTATCTAAAAAAAAAAACCACTAACCTAAGCCTCAGATCCAATGTGTAACCAGTATTTTTGCTAATTGAATCATGGTGGAAAAGACTAACTTGCTTGTGATTCTGTATTTTATAAAACATATGTTTGTCCTAAGCTTTGCTTATTTTATGAAATTCATTCAATCTCGTAAAATTATGGATAATTAGCCATACATATTTATGCTAATTAGATGATGTAACTAATTAGGTCTATAATTGGTTACTTCTATCTATAAATTTTTATCTTTACCTTTTGTCTTTCTGTTCCGGTATACAACATTATTTAGCAGAAATTCATAACAAGAAAGACTTCTATATCGTATAGATTGCTTTTTCTTACTTAATTTATCGCAATTATTACTTTCTGTATTTTAACTGAATATGTATATTCCCTCACTTTGCTATCTATATATTACGAAAACTAAATTCATTGGCTTTTAGTACGTTATACTGAGGTTTAGTACGTTATACTGACGTTTAGTACGTTATACTGACGTTCAGTACGTTATACTGACGTTCAGTACGTTATACTGACGTTCAGTACGTTATACTGACGTTCAGTACGTTATACTGACGTTCAGTACGTTATACTGACGTTTAGTACGTTATACTGACGTGAGCTTATTATAGGAAAGTGAGAGAAATTATTTTTCACTACACTACTATGAGTTCAACTGTTTTCGTTGTGTGTTTACAATCTGCGAAACATCATATTTTCAACAGCTGTCTATTGTTTACTACCGAAAGTAACATTGTTTACAACCGAAAATTTTCCACAGTCAACAACATCTGTTTTTAAAACATGTTTCTAATTTAATAAACAGTTAACATTCCAAAAATGAGTTTTTATTCCGTAGTGTAGTGAAAAGTATCGTTCAAAACTCGAGTGAAAGTGTTTTGTATGTTCTCGACCATTTGAAGTGCTCGACAAGTCTCGCACCTCAAACATATGGTCTCGAACATGCAAAACCCCACTTTCCACTCTTGTTATGAAATATACTATTCTTTTTAATCACCATCTATTGTTGTATGTGAATAAAATTAAATTACTTTTAAAATTCTAAGCATCTTCGTAGGTATTATGAATTTATTGGATGCCAATATTTATCTTTACGTGAATACGTAATTCTGAGTACGGTACGTTTTATAATTTTAATGTTTTTTTCCGTACGTGTTTTCATGTTTTTTTTGTTTACGTATAGTGTAAAAATGACCATAGGACAATTTTATTTTTCATAAGTGTCTTTAATTTGGTAAACAGTATTTGAGTCTTAGCTTATTGCTTATTTGTTTTTAGATAATATTTTTAATGGCACTGTAAGCATGATTTTAAATTGTCTATATAATATTTTGTTTCATTATTATGATGGTTTTTGTCTTTATTTAATGATGATAATGATGGTTGTGAATCAAAATCGTTTGTCTTTATAAAAAGCACTTATTGATAAAGTGATTATGAAGTATAAGTGCCATATTTATTTAACAATATTTTGCACTGCTTGACTCAACGGTTTGAAAGTATTATTTGGTTACTAAGGATTTCCATATTTTAATAAAGTAATATATTTTTGTAAGTAAGGAAATGAATTGCGGCCGAGTTATTAATTAATCAATAAAAAACTATATGTAAAGGAAATTGATACAAAGTCATATCTACTTAGTATTGAATCAACAATGCCACTAAGTGGGGTTTTATCGAGCCAACATCATCAATACTAACTCAATATCCTTTCTAGAAAAGGTAACGCCCGAGGCTATTTCCCCAAGAAACTTCAATTTCTGGTGGCAAAGGGTATTACAATTCGGGAGGAAAATTCAGTTTCCTTACTTCGACACATTTCAGTTTGGTAAATATACTCTCAGCGTATAAAAAGTTGTTTCTTGGCCAAATCGTTTACTTTGTAACAGCGACGCCTTTTATAGAACTACGGTTTTCCGATTACACTACCGAAAGGTGGCCGAAAGAAAATAATTTAAATGCAATTAAATATTATTGGTTAATTTCCTGTTACAAGTATACAGCCACTCTGAACTGTACACGGCTATTTAGTTTTAAAATAATTCAGAAATATTACCGGTTAGACTCCTACAAGTTCCCAAGCGTTAAAACATACGTTTTTGCCAAACTTATAATAAATATTATTGCTTTTGATTGTTTTTTCCTCTCAATATTAAGGTTTCAATAGCGCTGAAGAAAATTATTTATTTGGCTAGGTATAAAATAGTGTCACTGTATATAAATAAGTAATATAATATATAAAAATATAATTATTATTAAATAGTTTTTTAATTATCATAATACATGTTGTTATATATACAGTACAAGTAAACGTCACACAACACAAATTCTTTTGTGAATCCCTCTGGTCTGAGGAAGGTGAGCGTGGTTCACCGAAATCGATCACCATAATATTTGTGCATTTTGTTCTTTTATTGTAATATATTTGTGCATTTTGTGCTTATATTGTAATAAATTTGTGTTGTATGACGTTTACTTGTACTGTAATTATTATTATTATTACTAAGAGATGTAAAATGGATTGTTTATTTTGGATTTTCTATTTTGTATTTTTCATGCTTGTTATGCATTAGTTTAGTTTATTATTACTTTATACTTCACTAATTTGTTTCTGGTTGTACATTTTTAGTTTAAATTCTAAGCACCGACGCCAAGAGCGTTTGTTTACTTACTTATTTTTACAAATTGTTAAGTTATGAATTTTTAATTTATTTTTATTTCTTTAGTATGCAGTCTAATTATTTTTAACAATATGTATGTTAACTTGGACATCCGTTAGTAAATGTTTTGTAATTTGTTAGGACCCAAGACCGTAATTTTATTTAAAATAAACTATTCTGATCCTGATTCTGATAATTCATCTAATAATTTCTGTAATTGTAATAAGTGTCTCAAAAATTGTTACAACCTTACGAAAAAGTAAATATTTGTAGGTATTATTTTTTTCTGCAATATATTCGTTTATTTGTAGAAATTCTATTGGCAGATATGTATACTTAGGAATATTTTATTTTGCTAGTAAAATATATTTTTTTATTTTTCGTCCTGGAAACTAAATTATAATTGCTACACCAACACCGCACAGTATTACTTGTCCCAGCAATGAATCATTATCTTTCCTTATCTAAGGTATGAAACTTGTCTGACTTTCTTGTACGTATTCAAGTTATATTTTATATGTTTCCACAAGAATGATTTTTTTAAAAAGTTCTAATTATTTTAAATTGTAGTAGAACTATTAACTTGTTGAAAATGTTTTGGCAGAACGATTTAGGCCTATCATCCAAATAAGGAGTTAATGAGAGTTAATCAATGCAATTATTAATCAATGACAATAGTTTCTGAAACACTGATATCGAACTAGGCACTACTCAAGATTAAAAACTTAGAAAACCAAAAGACCACTTTCAATTAAAGGTAACATTAATAATTAATAATTTCCTTGCCATTTACAGCTTCGACTGCATTATGTAACCTCTCGTACGGGGGCACAATATTCAGCAGTGGAGTATACAAGGGACAAAACTGTAGTACGCAGAATTTGGAGTAGTTTAAAACAGTTATTCTAAAAAAAAAAAAAACAAACAAAAAACAGGATCGTATGTTTCTAGATTGTGTGTTAACATTAAAGGAAGATCCACGATCTTTATTAATACATTTTAAATGTTTAGTTACAAATTCACGTAAAGAATTACTCCTATATTCCAAAACGCGTTTGAGGAATAGGATAGATATATATGACAACAGTATAGGATACCTTTAAGGTTTTGATTAGAAATTGTAGTTAAATTTTTCTTACGGAGGGACCTTTCCAATCATAAGATACACTACTAATGCAATACTGTACTTTGCACATTTTGTTTTAGTTCATGCAAAACTGTGTGAAGTACAACCTTCCAGCTCACGTGTACTACAATATTCATGACAAGGTCTGGCCCAAATGTAGCAGTATAGCCAACTGTTGGAGCAGTACAGCTAACATGTATGTAGATTGGACAGTCACTTGTGGTGATGTGGACAATCTCGGCCAATCCATACAATCCCAGGTGTGTACATTGCTTACGGCTGCCGACGTAATACTGTTTCCGACCAATCAGGGTAAGCGGGTTCAGCCAGACGGCCTCATGAGAGTGTTGTAAATGGATTATCGAACTGTAGGTAACATACACTGTAACTGTATATTCGTCGTACTTGCACAACAAGTGGCTCAATACAATTACTATGGAAATCAATGTAGCTTGGCTCACGAAGAAAATAAGACGAACAAAAATAAACAACCAATTTTTCGGACAAGAAAGTAGCCCAGCTTGTCTGAAGTATATCTTAAGTCACTAAATAAACATGAATTGACAGGGCTAGAAAGAGACAAATCCATCATGGCTCAACTGAAGAAAACGATGTCACTAAAATTAAGAAAAATAATACAAGACTTCTCAGCAAACCATATATACAAATCCGATAACAGACTAAAAGCATTGTGGGAATCCGAAAACCATGAGAGGCCGTCTAAAAGAGGGGAGAACGAAATACAAATTATAAAACTAGTTACAGAAACTAAAATCATAGAGGATCACGAATATAACGCAGAGGAATCCAACAGATACTTCTCTAGGATATTGAAGATACACTAAGGACAGCCAGAAGGCTTGGACTACAATACTACAGCTTCAATACCAGCATTAACTCAAACAAACCTGGTACTGATGTCCACAATAACAAAATAAGTAAAACAGACTATTTCTTCTCTCAAAAACAAATATTCATCTGAGGTGAAACTTTGTGATAGTACCATTACCACTCCTCTTGTAGATATAATCAACCAATTCTTTATATTTACAGCTCTAACAATATCTAAAATGAACCTATAATATAAGAAAGGGGGCAAAACAAATATAAGTAATTATCTTCCCATTTCCATCATTCCAGTATCAAAAGTAATCGAAACTTTTGTCCTAAAGAGGCTGATATACCACTTAGCTAACCTCGATTTGCTCACTAAAGAGCAACATGATTTTCTGAAAGGAAGATCTACAGTCACAGTCATAATTGGTCAATGGTTGCCATCGACGTGGACACCACTAGAGAAGTCTGGGGTGTCCATATTGGTAGTCAAGGAAGAGAACTGAGAGTCAGACTTGTCAATTAGCTGAAAATCAGACCAACACTACGTGGTTCGGATTCCACGTAAAGCTGTAGGTCCCATATTTGTCTTGGCTATTGGGCTTTAATATATAGTCCTTTCTGAGCTAAGTCGAACTCAGATAGTAACAATGACTACACTCGTTCATATACACTCATCACACTCATTCACCACTCATATTCGCCTATATCTCTACGATCGGCGTCTTACAGATGAATAATAAATGAATAATGAATAAAGACTGGTTCAGCAGCTAGCTCAAAGGACAGAGCCAACATGTAGACCTTAACAAGTAAACCTAACCTAACCTAACCTAACCTAAACACCAAAAACGGACATGACCAAACAGCTCGTTTAACTCCAATGACAATAGGGCTCCCACAAGGTTCTGTACTAGGGCCTGTACTATTCATATTATAGAAAACTGATTTCCCTGAGCAAAAATGCCTACATTGCCTCAAATATGACCTATGATTACTGCTCATCAAACAATCTGGTAGTGAACTCCAATTAAACCAAAAAAATATTCTTTGGCAGGAAAAGTGACAGAATACGGCACTGCCTGACATTAACGTTGTAAATCTAACAGAGCTACTGGGATTAACTATTTATTCAAACCTAAACTGGGGCCTACACATTGACACCCTGTATAATAATTTCAACTCTGCCCTCTGCGTAATAAAAACAATAAAGTGCAACATCAATACAGACACAGCGAAAATAGCTTACCATGCACTCACAGTTTGAGGAATACATAGGATACGGTATTGCACCCTGGGATGCAGCATCAACCACAAACTAAACAGAGTCCTTGTTGCACAAAAGCCAGCTATCAGACGATTCCCAAACGTAAATGGACAAGAAAGCTGCAGAGAACAATTTAAGGCTCTAAAATTTAAACTGTAATAGATATCTATGTCCAAGAAGTCATACGCATTGCACAGAGACATTCAGTGCAAGCAAGAGTTCACACTTATAACACTAGATACACTTCTAATATACCTGTAGCACGACATAAGAAAAACCAATATGCATTGGAACGAAGCTCTACAACCACCTATCAGCAGACTTCAATAAACTAACATAGAGAGCTCTTGGAGGAAAACTTACATCATGGCCAATAGAACATTCCTCATACTCGATAGCAGAGTTCATACTAAAAGTCAAAGACTGTCATTGATAATCATAATTTCTTATATTTGTAATTTTTGATAATATTATCTAATACTTGACGTTTAGAATTAGAGCGTCGGAGAGAGGTCATTAGAGAAAGATAGGAGATCCTATCCTTACGTGCAATTTATTATAAAACTCATTAACCGTTGGATTATAAAACTCAATTATATATTTTTTTCAATCATTTGCTACAATTATAGGTACTGATACGTTAACAGGTTCAATCTGTGAACCATATTACCATTGTTCGACGGGGAATTACAGTAGCTAACAACCTGCCAGATCACATCAAAACGCGATCAAAAATGCAATTATTTGCCAAAAGCGATGTGGATGTGCAATCGGGGTGAAATAGTTGGCTCTGATCAATCTGGGGGTAAATGAGCGACGGGGTTCCATCAAGGGCGTTATGTATGCACGTATTAATGTGTGTATGTGCAACCATTTCGTATTTGATGGTTGTTTTTTAATTAATATCGGAGAAGGATTACATGTCGAATGGGAATTATAAAATAAAACAGAGTGCACGCAACATGTTTACCGGCGTATTAATCAGCGATGCATGTGTGGGCGTGCGAATAAAAGTGAACAGTCGGATCGAATTACGGGGGTAGGGGGTGTTTGACATCAGACGGCTCAGTTTCATCTGATTTGCTACACAAAATACGTTGCCCGCAATTATTACGTTAGCCCGATCACAGTTGAAGTTTGATATGTGTGTGATTCGATGACTCCAAACTGTATATTTAGGGGTTTTAAGTTTCACGAGATAATTTTAGTGATTCTGGTTATTTTTAATGTAGTCAGATTGCATGAAACGAAAGTGGATTCCATTTCCAAGGTAAATAATTGTATAAATATAAAGTTGCAAAAATGTAATACTGCGCGCTTCGCGTGTCAAACCTATCAAGCACTACGCTGGTATCACCTGGGCCTTCGGCCTCGGTTTGGTTAGCTTTAACTTAGGTTAACTTGAGTTAGGATAGGTTGGGTTAAGTTACCTTAGGTTCGGTTTAGTTTAATTTGGTTCCTTTCGGTACAGTTATGTTAGTTTGTATCGGGATGGGTTGGTTTAGATTAGGTTAGGTCAGGTTTTTTAAGGTGATTTTGCAATTGGTTAGGTAAGGTTCATTGAGGTCACATGAATAGAATGTTATTTTAGTCATTTCAATTATAGGCCCACTTGCCAATGATTTTTTTTACATGTGGGAGGGCCAAGCATCAATACTTGGAAATGGCCCTTCAGCCAAAAGGCTCATTCTGCGCCCTCCTTTACAGACTTCAAACCTCATCCAATCCAAGCTCCTTAGAGAACCTTGAGATTCCCTTGGTGAGATAATCCTGTGCTACTACTCCTTGGCGTTCTGATACGACGCCCAAGGTGTCGCCCTTCCTAGCTAGAGCTGGGCAGTGGAAGGGGATGTGCCGTCCAGACTCTTCCTCCTCCCCACATTTCCTACACAAGAGAATGTGGTTGGAAACCTTGTTCATGTGTGTCCGAAACATCCAGTGTCCAGTTATAAAACCAACCACCCTTCGGAGTTCTGATCTTGCACGATAAAGAGCTTCAACCGTGTTGGAGCACGATCGCCCCAACAGGACCTCCTTTGCTTGCCTGTTACCTGGTGTTGCCTGCCAGATCTCCTAATGCTTGCAAGCGACCCATGTAGAGGCAACCCTCTTGGTGAGGTTGTAAGCAACCCCGCATGAGTCAATGAGAGGTTTATCAGCGCCTCTCTTGGCACAGTGGTCTGCTCTCTTGTTTCTCAGCACCCCGGTGTGACATGAAACCCATTATACGATTATCTCATTGGAACGCGCCAGCGTTTTAAGAATCCCGCGACAGTTCCAAACTATACTCGAGATGAAGTCGAAAGACGCAAGTGTGACCTTAGTGCCGCTTGGCTGTCTGAGTTCAGGTAGATTGTTTTGCACGTAAGGCCCACACCAATGATAATGATAACAAACAGACAAATGTAACAGATAAGTGTGTTATAAATGTAACTGTATGTTTTACGGTGAATAAATTTATATAATGTAGAATAAACACATGTTTAATTAAAATGATTTGCGAACCATTGAGAATGTCATATAAACTCAATTATCGAGAGATTACGCCCGTGGCAGTGAATAAGCGAGTAACCACTATCAAATAGGCTGAAATACTTTGCAAATGATGAAGCTAATGGGCAATATCCCGGCAAATCATAGTGCCCGCATGGTCTGGGCATACATTACGTGACGTCACATGGGGGGGGGGGGTTCTGCCAGGGGCTGCAAAACTATTTAACATTCTGCATAGTTCTGCAACTCATTACAATAGATCATAGCTGTAGCAGTATGTTGGAAACACAAATTACGCATATTATTTTATTTATTTTTTTTTTTTTTACTTTGTAATTTATACCTCCAAACCCATCAACATTTTAGTTTGACATGTTTCTGGGAAGCCTTTTCCGTCCCGACTGATCTTCATTCTTCTATTACGAGTACTTAGTATATAACAATCACTTGCATATCGCTGCGTAATGGGTAATAGTTATCACAGAAAAATTATTTTTAAACAACTAAAAATTCAATATAACAATTACGGCCTAAATCCAAGCAATCCTGAAAAACATCATAATGTTATTTATTTATTTATTCATGAGACGTCGATCGTCAAGATATGGGCGAATATGGATTTCGAATGAGTGTAATGAGTGTATATGAGCGAATGTAGTCATTGTTACAAAGTAAGGCCGACTATTCCTTAGAAAGTGTCATTAATTAATAGCCCAATGACAAATGAACAGCCGGTGATTATCAGCTGATTCTTCTCAAAATGTATTGACTCTGATTGGGATCGAACTGAGAACCTTTAGCACATGAAGTTGGGATTGAACCAACTGCGCTATAGACCAATTATATTACCATTATTGTTATTATATTAGATTATATGTGGTTAATATTATATTACCAATTATATTACCAGTTAATATTACCACCTCTAATCATATTATATGTTTAACTCATAACAAATCACAAGAACATGAATTTTAGAATAGAAAAAAAGTCGTACTCAATCATAAAACTAGAAGTAAACAAACATTTATTATTACAAGTTACAGACTATCTAAATATCTTACATCAAATTATGATTGAACTGGAAGACGACTTTTTAACACTTCACCAAATAACATAATAAATATGATTTATTCATTTTTTTAAAACAGTTACAACATTTGATTTGAAATGAAACTATATTTATAAAACATGTCATTAGAAAAAAATGAAATTCATAAAGCATAAGACCTGTATACTTTAATAAAAAAATTACAGTAAATAATAACAGTCAATTCATCAAGAAAAAGAAAAGTGGATTTTATTTCTATAAATTGCGTTGTAATATATTCATTATCTAAGACTAAATTGCATTATCTAAATATTTTTGAATTTCCATGAAATTTATAAGTACAATTATGATCCTATAATCTTCATCAGTACATACAAGATACAAGAAGATACAAGAAGTTTATTTCTCAAAGTATTTACAGTACGAGTCCCAACAAATCAAAAGATTTGTCGTTGGGTGCTCTTATATACATTTATAAGCAATAATCATGTAGATTTTTAAATGCACACAAACTAAGGAAATAACTTCTAAAAATTACAAAAAAACTACAGATATATATGTACATAATAAATTATATGCGCTCATGGTGACGGTGCTTCAGTGTCTATTTTCAATCCACCAGAATAAAAATAAATATTAACAATATTGTAAAATTATAACTAATAATCATAATATATTAATAGAATAAAATTAAAAGAACGACATGATTTCTCAACAACAATATTGTGACCATATTGTTAACACTGCGAAAAAGTTTCCAAATATATTTTTATATTATCAATAACCTAAACATAATAAGAAATAATGCAGATAACTAAGTCCATAATTAATTTATAAACTAACAGAAGAGATAAAAATAAAACAAGACATATCACCGACTTACAGCATATTTTTCAAGGGTATTTATCAGTTAACATAACAAAATTTATTACATTTTTATTTCTAATTGTTTTTCTTTTTTTTTTCTACTACCAAATGAACAAAAACTTATTCCTAACCTACCTAGCTATACAGACCACTAAGCTTATAACTCGTTTTTTAACATAAATATAAGGGAATACAAATCAAATGTAGTAATCAACAACTTAAATTACAACCTTCAGACATTTGCACAAGCCAGCGATATATGAATTGTCTCGCATGTTCGAATTTAGTATAATTTTCCAGATTATCTGGCAGATCATTAAAAAGTGACGGAATTACATAACTAAGAGAATTTTTTCCATATGTATTACAAAAACGAGTTAGTTTATATCGTTCTAAGTTACGAAAATTGTATTGGGTTTTAACGTTGGGAATCTGAAATTTCTTTTCTATATAAAACTTTTGCAACAACTTGTACTTTCTAAATTCTTTCGGATATAGAGTATTACACTGCGCCAACAAAAATACTAATACATATTCTTGAAGATTTTATGATCTGCGTTAACCCCCGTGATTTGTCATGGGTTTAAACTTCATGCACACACTTGAAGTGTGGTGTTTTCTAAAGTTGTTTTCAATGATTTCGACTGTTTTTATGACGATTGGAGAGCTATATGTGGGTGATACAGTTTGTGAGGCCAAATAATCGTCACTTAAAAACAAGATTTTAGTTTTCTATATTTTTATACTAATGAGTTATGTTGAGCTATGTAATAAAGTAACAGCCTCCCACGACATCGCCTGCAATATTGATTTGTCCTCTTATATCACAATATTAAAGGAAGAACATTTCTTTAAATATATCCTCAAGAGTAAATGGTGTTCTCACCTATATAGAGAATGGAATTTGACCAATAAGTTACACATCTCTAAGAAGCTGAAAGCTCTTGGGAAATTATCAGACTTCCTTATAATCAGACGGAACGAGTTTAGCGCGGCTACCGGTACGCAGCGCTGGTTGACATTTTTTGCCACATACCTCTCACCCAATCCACTGTCCCACTCTGTCTCTTTTCAATATGTAATCTTCCATCTCCTTCCAGTCGGCCGCACTGCCCTCTGAACATTCTGTCTCATTCTAGGATTCCGCGCAAAAAGCTCAACCTAGTGGCGGCCACGCAAAGATAGCAAAATTGAAAAAGTAGACTAACTTTTTAACATTGACTTTGCAACCCACCCACGTACTATCAAAACATTGCTGGACCAATCGAGGGTGGGTGCGAAGGCACCACAGACTCAGGAGGATGACACAGAACAAAATAAACACAAGTTGAATGGCAAAAATATTGTTTACTAGCTGAACCCGGCGGACGTTGTCTCGCCTTTCATTTTTCATTGACATACCAAAATAAAGAAATAAAAAGAATTATAGAAAAAACCCATTATGTATTAAATGAGTGCAAGAGGGTAAACAATATTTTTGGTCTTCTTATTTGATATATTCTGATCAAGTAAAAGTAGTGTGTGCTACACTCTCAAGGTGAAATGTAGAACTTCAATAAATCAAAACATATACAGTAGGCCTACTGTTGTTGTGAGAACTTCAATCTGCTTATGGCATGTGAAACTAAATTAAACCACACAGTCATATGTTTTTTGTAAACAATTCAGATTCTCCATTTGAATAACATGGGATCTTTAGGAGCCCGTGGGGCGGGACCCTGTGGACGGATCTGCATCAAACTTTACAGAAACCATCTCGGGAGTATACAGAACAACATCCTAAAGATTCATGGCGATCGGTTGGATGGTTTGGCAGCGCATAAACTTCAAATATACAAACATCCTCTTTTATAAATATAGATTATTATATGGCCTCGGGGCAAAATAAATAAATAAAAACAACAACCAGACTATCAAATATTAATAGTAGAATGTTTCAATAAAATATAAATCAAAATGATTAGGCCTAATAACATTTTTATAAATATACATAGCTCTGAAAAATGTATAACACAATAAATTGATAATAAGTAACAGCACATGGCATAAACACATAAATAAATAATAACAATGACATATAATAAATAAAAACACGACTAAAAGTAATACTAAAACAAAATTTAAATATATATATGGCAGCTGAACTTACGGGGCCTCGTTCAACAAAATAAATTTGAAAGTTTAGGCCAATTTGGAAAAGTAAGAAAAATTAAACAAAAGAATTAAATTAATAACTACGCCGAAATCCAGAAGGCTAAACTGGGCGACTCCTAAAGGGAATTACAAGGTGAAGCATTACCCTTAAATTGTTAAATTATAAACAGAAAACTGCTGACGTTTTTCTGAGGATTGTTGTATCCTTATTAAGCATTGTTGAAGAGTGAGAAGACATATCGTGCCAGTGATATTTAAGTACGCAGTGATTTTTGTCATCGGTCATGCGAGATGCAATTGCATTCCCATGCAGTTAATGTACTGCACTTTGATTATTAGCAATTCGATACCGAAATGTCCATTATCGACGTACGTAAGGGATGTTGGAAGAGGGTTGGAGGGGGGTGGCTGTCCACTTGTGTGTCCCGCAGGCCTTGTAAATATTGTACGCTAGTCAACACCAACTAGATCACTCGTTCATGTTGTAATTGTGATGCGGTTATTTGTATTTGTAGTTGAAATTGCATCACTCAGTGCACCATCACACTGTGAGTAACGTGAGATTACCGCAGGTGTCCGGTCCCAGGGTTATTGATGATGAGCTAATTTTAGTTGGATTAGTGATTGGATTATGTCTGTTTAACATTTGAATAGAACGATTTAACATTTTTATTGATACGCATTTTTAATTTGTAATGTAGCTGAACTTTTTGTCAGAGATAATTTTAAAACACTTTTTTGCAGACTACCTCAAATTCGTTAGAATATTTATTTTTTTCTCTTCACTTTACCCGCCAACGAAAATTGGTTGCAGGCTTTCGATTGGACTTTATTCAATAAGTGAAGTACCAACCACCAGCTTGTGTTAGGGACTCGAGCTTTGGACATTGCAGTTCCAAACCTTAGCCACTGAGTCACCATGCCACTTTGCAGTTGTTAGTTTACAAATAAATTTGATATATTAATAGTTAACATTTTTATAATGTTCTTCTTAATTCAAATGATAATAAACTGGTAAAATGTTTACAATGCTTGATACATATGAAGTACTCTATATACAACAGGAGATCCAGTAAGCTAATGTGATAGCTTTCTGTATATTTTTATCTCCTTTTCAATAAACATCAGTTATTACTATGCTCAGTTACTCTATTTATTGACTTAACATGTGTAAAAGAGTGTTTTCTTTTACATAATTGTCCAGCTCCGGAAACTTCCTCTCCATTCATGAGAGGAATTTCTCTGGACGTCCTCGACAGCTGCATCTGTGTACACCTATTCCCGATTCCAAATAACTGTGGCATATTCAAGGTGACGTTGAGCTAATGACTTAGACAGTGTTCAACGGCGTGCTTGTCATTTAAAAGTCTGGCAATCCACATGACGATACTCAAGGTTCTCCTAGCTTTTGATACTACACAGTTTACGTGTTCAGAAAAGATCAACTTGGAGTCTACGAGGACGCCTAGTTCGAGAACATCCCGCTTTTTTTTGATTCTACAGCCACTAATGTCATAAAAGAAGAATAACGGATTAGTTATACGTGAACGAAACACTGCTTTGGTAAGGATCAGCGGCATGTAATTGTCACTTCACTGCCGAATCACTACAAAATTGAAGAGCCAGATGGTTTCTTGTATTACCCATCAGCATAAATATTTTAATATCGTTGCCATAGAGATGAATAGCACAGTTGATGAAAGTTGTAGTGTCGTTAACAAATAGCGAGAAAAATAAAAGTTACCAAGTACGACCCTTGTGGTACTCCCAAACTGTCAACAAAATTCTCTGAATACGTAACACCAAATCATTCTTAAAATATCTTATGATAAGATTTTATCAACTGAATAAGGTTCTGGGATAATCCAAAGGAAATGCCTTCTGAAAATCTAAATAAATGGTTTAGACTTTTAGAAAGCATTTTCTTCTGAAAGTCTATTTTTTCAAAATTAGACCAATAATAAGTTGTTCAGATTCCATGATGTAAGTAAATTAGTTTCGCTAACTATTGAGGTGATTATAAAAGACTATTTTTAGGAACAGTTGATCTTAGTTACCAACACAATCGTGCAGCGACAATCGTCACATTCATTTGCAACCCTCATTCGCCATATTTCGACTGCTGACATCTTAATGTCAGATAAATATAGTGTGATCTAATTTAATAAAACGCGATAATTAGTTCGTTAGCATAGTTTGTAACATTGTTGCCAATTAGCGATCAACATACTGGTGTCCAAATAAAAACATTATTTTCACCCCTGTAATCTTCACTGACTCAACTTCGTCTGCTGGTACAATTAGAGCAAGCCGAATTACAGAGATGAATAGTAATATAGGCCATTAGTGAGTTGGGGAGATGGCGACCAAACCAAACAGACGGGTAATTACCAGGTATAGCCGTGGCCATAGAGCACGAACCATCAAAGGTTCCAGTCAATTGTGCGCAAATTAACATGTGATTAGGCTAATTGTCAGTGACCGGATAAAACACACTGACAGCTGCACACGGTATCATTATTGTAATCCTAATGAGGACAATTAGAGAAGATTCGTTCTTTAACGAATCGCTCAGTGATGTAGCTAGCCTGAAAGTTATAATAAATTTCATTAAATGAAGTTAAACAAGAGATAAATAGTTTTAGATAATTTTTTTATCACAAATAAATTCCTTTGTTAAATTTGTTGTAATTACGTTAATTTTTATTATTTAAGACGTTAATCTTAGAAATATGGGCGAATATGTATTGCAAATGATTCTTATGAAAACTATTTGGTCATTAGACTAGTAATATTTATTTATTTTAGGTTTCATAATAAGTTGTTGGATTACATGAAACAAAAAATATTAATTTTGCGTAATGTATGTGAACAGTAATTTTTCAATTAGCGAAGCTTCTAATACTTTTTTAATATTTTGTTTGACTTTTACCTAGATTGCATACACATTCACAAATTTTGTGTTATTAAAAATATACGAATTTTATGCAGACAATATTACGAGCAATTTGAATGTCTTTGACTTTGAAACATTGTTTACATATCTACTCACAACTGTTTGGACATGTAATTGTTATATATTGTAAAGGGGCCACGCCAATTCTTATTGATGAGTTAGTAACTTCTTAAACATATCATAATTAATAAAACATGTCCTTATCTTATTATCTAAATCAAGCCACGCCGGAGGAAAATTTTTTGTTTTGGCTCCAAGGGATTTTAATTTGGGGGGAGGGGTCTCCGACCACGAGAAATCGATTTGCACCGGTCAACCCTAAGAAAATTCTGATTTCGACCCCATAGGTTCCTAGACCTCACGTGTTATCAACTTCTAAAAGAAATTAGGTTATCAAAATATAGGTACTTATCTCGTAAATCATATTATATCTTTACATTTTGGAAGGTACAGAATTTAAGGGATCTGCCCCCTCCCCCCCAACAAAACCCCAAAATTGGGTAATGTTAACTAATACACCAAAGTGGGGTATCAAATTAAAGGTATTCGTCTCTTAATTACTAATATACCATCAGATTTTATAAAATACTATGTTTATGGGCTCCACTGCCCCAAAAACCAAAATTCATTGTCATACTGCTTAAGAATCCGGGCGGTAGACCGATCTTCCTTACGAGGCGATAAGCCGAGATCCAAAAATGAGACTCTAGCAGAGTGCCTTGGCGAGGCTGTAGGCCGTGCTCTCCCACGTGGCCGCAGGCCAATTTCCAAAAAGGGACTAAAGGTAAACGCGGATGACTTCCGAAACGAAATGTTACTAATAACCTAAAAGGAAGAGCAACAAATGATCTTCAGGATCCTCTGGGTCCTGGGAGATATGGATGCTATCTCTTCAGTTTGCAAAATTCAACTAAGTGAAACTCGGTCTCTCGGTACTTTTTGATAAATTGTTTAAAGAAAATCAATGTAAAACGTTCATCAACATTATCAATACCGTACAGGTCACCAATCGATTAATTTATTTACTAATTAATTTCATTCTTTTGTTTCATCCAGACCTAATATTTCAAAGTTGTAAACCAACCAAAATTAAGTTCCAGCAATTACTAGATTAGTTTTTCTGTACATTTAAACAACATTCATTAATATTAAATTTGCTAACATATGAATAAGAACATTGCGTGCATGATTAGTAACTTAAGCAATCAATTGTTCACTATGAATTTATACAACAATATATTTGTAATAACATAAAATATTTTGATATAATGATCAATATTAAGTAACAAGAACAATATATAAACACAATTGTATTTAATTGAATTTATATAAACTTTATAATCAAAAAGTATGAGTGAAAACCCCAAATCTAAGACAGCTTATTTTTTCTCCAAAGCATGTTTCAAACTGTTTTACTTTTCAATCATTTTTACTCTGTTATATTTGGTTTTCCCTCTCTTTCCGGAACACATGATGTCTTGAACACAAGCCCTTGTGTTAGATTTTTCACCACACAATTAACTTATAAATTTAATGTATTGTTTGTGCAGTAATTAGCTTTGTGTAATCTTCGATCTAATACTGTCTGTATTGTTATTATTCGCAATTTAAGTTTAATCAAAATAAAACTAACAGTAACCCAACCTAACCTAACCTAACCTAACCCAACCTAACCTAACATTACTTAATTATGTCATCTCAGATTTTTAATCTAGAATCTATACGAATACTTTAAAAAATGTTGTTTAACAATTAATTCGTTCAACTCAACCAAATAAGTTTTGATTTTAACCACAGTGTAATATCAGAATTTGCTGTACCCGGACAGTTTCTAAATGACCACCACAAAAAAAGAAGATACCTCGCCCAATTACTACCAGCTGGCCGAGACCGGTCCAAGCACACCGTAATGACGCTCATGTATTAGCTGGCCTTTTAATTAACCACAAGCCAGATATTAATTAATGTAGTCGATTATTGTGGTCTTGCGAACAGATGCTTCTTTAATTGTCGTGGCAGCCAGTGTCCGATGACATCTGGACCATACGGGACCGCGGCCACTCCCTAGGGGTAACTACCCCTCACCTTGCTGAGAGGGAGGGGATGAGGATAAATATCTGAAACTGAATAGTGTAAACAAATTATTCTCTATGTTATATGCAGAAGGGATATACTACTGCAACAAGTACTACAGAAAAAAAATAAACCGAGGTTGCTTTCATATGGCTGCAGAAAACGCATCAGGGGCAGTTATAAATATAGATTACTAATAATTTGAAATGAAATGAAAACCTTATCCTTGGGTATATGAGGGAATAATAGAGGGACTAACAAGGTGCTGGCCCTGCCATGACATGTCAGATATGGAGATAACTACTGTACACACATTTAGCACTATTAGATGCGACCTCTGGTTTTTTCATATCCATGCAAGTGCTAAATTTAGCCGTTGACAAAAACTGAATCGTCTTTGAAATATGAATCTTGAATTGATATAAGCACGAATAGGCCTACATTTTGTTTTCTACATTTGATTTCAGATGAAACCAAGCCACATTTATCACATGTCATTGAAAAAATTGTGACTTAAAAGGTAGTTCCTGTTGTGTCTTCATACATTTATTTTTCTCTCTCATTCTCATGGCGACTTGTAATCTTCCCCCCCTCTCTCTCTCTCTCTCTCTCTAGGCTGCCACGCAATAAGCTCGACCTAGCAGCGGCCGCACCAAAATAGTCGCTTCTTATAAGTGTATTCATGGTGAAACTTCATTACATTTACATGGGACTACATGCATTACATTTACACGGGTCTACACTACCGCTCCACTTCTGGGCCTCGAAACAACTGGAAGTTAGAGAGCTAAAACTACTTCCCCCCCCTTAACACATACTTATTCAAGAAAAGATTTAACAATATATGCTTAGATGCTATCTGGCTTACTGTTAAAGTCTTGTTTAAAGTCAAACGTGCTTAAAAATCTATCACACATAACATTAGACATTTTTTTCATTTCTTTTGTATTTCTTGTGTATTATGTTTTGTGTGATTTAAGAACGTTTGACTTTCAACAGCAATCCGCAGTATCTACGCATGTGGAGTTAAGTCTTTTCTTGAATAAGTTTGGGTTAAGGGGGGGGAAGTAGTTTTAGATGTAGGCTAAGTTAGTAAGTACACCTGAAGACGACAGAGTTTGTCATAACTGTCGAGACGTTCTGTTTGTTTCCTAAACACTTGAAGTTTAATACATAAAGAGTTCATAAACTCTCCAAATATTATATACAAATCATGAACAATCCAATGATAACAAATAACTTTCAAACAACAGTTAAACATACAACTCCACTGTTAACATTAGACATCTGTTTGTAAATATGAAGTTTCACAGGTGATAGATAGACTCATAACGAAAACAGCTGATCTCAAACTAGTTTAGTGAAACATTTACTATGTCTAGAAATGGGATAGCGAACTTAAAACATTTAGTTTACGAAGCTGAGCTTTAACCAACTACGCTACCGACCAATTAGTAAAATGCTTAAATCTCATTCAATTGACTAACAAAAGAAAATAATTCAACAGCTCCCCCTCCCTCTAATTAGCACACCAATTGTTTAGCCGGCGATTGTTGGGTTGACCATTATACTCGGACACTGAGGACTTGAGGAGTTGAGTTTCAAGACCGACCAATAACTATAGACCTCAGATATTCGCAAGACATGTACATGTATCCATGACAGGTTATTAGAGGAGCTTGTTAGACTGTCCGCTAGGGGCGCAATATCCGCTTACACTCACCGTTCCTTTTGCCTGTCTGCAGACAACGTCAGATGTCATATGATCCAAACTACAGCACCTCCTTTGGGTACACTTGTTAAGTTTTTTGGAGAAAAATAATTTTCCGGACTCTTCAGGTAATGTGTTTAAAAAGTCAATCAATAATATTGTAAGGAACTAATATGTAATTAATAAATTGTGAGAAATACCAAACACCGGAATTGTTTTAATTTTCAGATTTTATTGATTATAGATCATCAGAATATCCTCTTTACAGTAATATACAGGCCCTACAATTTATTTCATAAAACATTCTAAACTAGCTAAAAAAGTTGCTGGAAGTAGACTTGCATGAGTAATTTACTGATTTTTTTTACATAAGATTGTGTTCCTGTAGACAAGTCGCTTAGAAAAATACCTGCAGAACACATTGGTGCGAGTGAGATGCGTTGAGTGGTGCAAGTGAGACAGAGAACTACTCTTCCCTCACTGTGTAATTTCATTTAAAATTCGTTATGGAAAACTGGATGACGGAAAGCCGCGTGCTGGCGGCGTAGTAGCAAGTGCTGTTAGGTTTTTAGTAAATTCTTTTAGTGGTTTGTGTTTTACAGCACAACCTTATTCCTCTATTCAGATAAATCTAATTGCTCCCAATCGGTTTGTACTAACCATCCGCCATACATGTAGGTACGGGCAGTATATGTGGTCACAACTTGTGAAACAAGACGTGGCCACGGATGGACAAGACATGGGTGTTTTAGGCCCGGCTCTGACATCATCTCATTAGTATTCCAACAGGGTTTGCGGCCAGTGTCTGCAAGTCCCGACACGATGGGTTCACGATCTTCTCTTCCCAAGGACGGAAACTGTAGACCTAATTAATTATTCATGGTTTTGGAATCGCTGATAACATTCAGGAAACTCACCCACTTGGTGCCTACAAACTAGGTAGGCCTAATCCATGTTAACCCCAGACGTACACTTCAGGGCAGGTAGGCCGATGCTGCAAATTCAGGTTAAAACAAGCAAATTTAGGGTTTTCTTGAAGTGCCAGCTGATCCCTATGACAGTAGCAAATCATTTTTGTCCCCTTGTATGAAATGTTTTATTGTTAAACGAAAACCCTTGTGAAAAATAAAATGAAATACGTAGAATAGTTTAATCTTAATTACTAACTCTACACTTACATTTTATGAAGTAATAGTCCTATATATTACTGTACTTAAGGTGTTAACAACAAATTAATATGTTGAAACTCAGTTTGTCATTAAAACTATATTCTTAGAGTTAAATTTAAAACAGTTTACAGTGATATTCTTATAGGTTTCGTGCAAAGACAAGTAATTTGTTTAAATGTATAATACAATGTAGTGTATTTAGGCCTTCCTTTCTCAATAAACACACATACAAGTAGTCACAACTACACAACTGTATTATACATTTGTTTGAGAAATAATTATACTTATGTTCTATTCAGCGAGAGTTGAGAGTAAAGTTCCGCCGACTGCTGGTGTGACGTAGGCACAAGGCCAATTCACAGGAGATGTCCTTTCTGCCTGACCTGACTGACTGACTGCGGATGCCAATGAATCAGTCTTGTTGTATATCAAAGGTCTATGTGGACACGCTCTTTTTATTGGTAGGCGCCCCTATAACATCAAGAAGCTCTTAAGAAAAATAAATAAAAAAAAAAATAGGTGGAACTTCACTCTCAACTCTAGCCGGACAGAAGATAGAGAAGCTCTATAAAACATGCCGTGTCGATGTTTTAACACATCGACAACCTGGCAACAATTAACAATTTGAGCATTTTCTTTCGATAATATCAGCCATATCGATATTTTGTTCCGATTTATCATATCACTGAATATTTACGTTATTCTCTCTCCTCAAAATCACCACGATTCGAAAAAACACATTTAAACTACCTCTTCATTTACAATCCGACATATCGATATTTTTCTTTCGATGTTATCGTTAGATCGATATTTGTTTTGCGATATATCGACATGTTAAAAACATTTGCCAACCCCATCCGTGAGAGTGAACATCAAAAGTACACTTCATGTTGATTCTACCCTTAATAAAGAATTATGATAATTTCACAAGTGTGTTGTGTCGAATGCTACATACTAAAAGATGTATTCCCAAGTCATTCAACTTAAGAAAAAGTGTACCAAGATAGTGTAAATCATGAATCACTATCAGCTTTTTGTTATTCAAGCAAACATCGCAGCGTCTTATTATTTATTCATCTTATTAAGAAAGAACGATGCTTTATACTGTAGAGACATCGGTGAGAACAGTTTGCCTCTTATTAAGCTAGCTTTTTTAAAGGCTCCAATCACAAAGATCCTAAGAAGTCTCAGGTTAATTCTCCAAAAGGTATAATTAGGACCTATCCTGTTTAGCCTGACGCAATTCCGTGTTTTAATGAATAAAAAGAATTTGTTAAGTAACCGTTGCACAGAAAATCGCCAATCTTCTCTCCGTTGCCTGTATAATCGTTATTATTCATAACGTCGATCGCCAATATATGGGCGAATATGGGTGAATGAGTGTGATGAGTGTAGATGAGCGAGTGTATTCATTACACTCATCACTAACTAAAGTCGACTATTCCTGAGAAAGTGCTATTTATTAATAGCCCTATGGCCAGGGCAGCTAAAGGACCTACAGCTTTACATGGAATCTGAATCACATAGTGTTAGTTTGATTTTCAGCTAAGCCTGATATTCAGTTCTCTTCCCTACACAACATCTGAACCTTGACTACCATCAAACATCGATAGTAGTGTCTACGTCGATGGCAACCATTGAGTTAACGCGAGTCGTAACTAAGAGGACCGAGCATAGAACAATGTCCTCTATATTTATGATAATTGTAATTACAGAGCCTTGGTTTACCTCAACAATCAAGTGATAAAACAAACGATTATAGTCCTACAAGAAAATTAATAAATATCTAATTCTATTTTGAAATATGTATTAACTTAGGGTTAACTTTACGATATTTTAAAATACTTTTACTAAAGAAATATCTACCAAAATAATAGAACTGTTAACTGATAAGTTGTGTATTTTTTGTAACTGCTAAATTATGAAATATATATTCTCATATCTTACCACAAAAGATATATATTTTACAAATATCTGATACGCTTCAACAATTGTTGCTTGTAGATCGACTATCGACCGGTTTCCAGGGGAAGCGGCCCGAGGCCTCGCTACCGTATAATCTGGTATCATCACGTCCCATCCCGCCCCTCCGCCAGAGATTGGTCTTCCCACGACCGACATGACGACGGTACAGACGGGTCTGCAGACAGTTGGGTGTGTAGGATGGGTGGGCAGAGCAAATTATCCAAAACCAAAAGTACTTGGTACTTGGTCTGCTGATTGGTCAAGATAGGTGAAATATAATAGATATGCCTACCAGTGAAGTTAAGACTTCAGATTGTGAATTAAAAGTCATTTTTTATAACCAAAGCAATTCCATCAAGCATATACAGCAGGAAATGAACACCTGTCAGATTGTGAGTTCATTTCTAACGTTTGACTCCCCAACTGGGCTAACGACCGGTACTAAACACGCTGATTACATTTCAAGCACAGGCCTAAAGGGCAATGTTAAAAGTCGGCACTATTCCCTGTATACACTAACTTGGCCGACGATGGACTCCTGTCTATCTACAACCGGTCCGCCCGTCCTTTAAACACCCACCCCTTTGCACAGCTGTTCCAGTGACGAGTCACCTATTGCCGTTACCTCTGCACTGATTCACTTTTTGAGCGGCTCGGAATTTTTAACTTCTTAAATTATTCCTGAAAACTATAGAAAATATAAGAAATATAGTAACAAACACGATGGTATTAACTATAAAAATGACTTGTGTTACGTCATATTTAGGTATCACCCTACCCTCTAATTTCTATAAGGAAATTAATCAAAACAAAGAATTATGTGTAGTATGTACTATTATTTTATTTTTAAAATTACTAAAAACCCTATATAAGTTACTCAAAACAAAACTAAACAAACTACAAACAATAAGCAACAAACTAAAAAATACTTATATAAGAGTTACTCTTGGTTTAATAGGCTACATGTTATATGCACAAGAAATAATTCAAATATTCTAAAATTTAACTGTACTATATTTAACTGTACATAATTCCAAATTTATTCCTACATTGTGAATCTATTGATATATTTACAAGTTGTTAACTGATTTAAGTATACAATCTTTCAAGTTTATATCAAGTGAAGTAGGCTACATTGTTATATACACAGCAGTCACTCTTATTCGTTGTGAAGTTGAGTTCGATTTTTGCAGTCGTGAACCGCGGCTCTGTAAAAAATCGGGAAAAAACTGTGTCAATGGTCCTATAATAATCTCCTAAAATAGAAATTAAAAGGAGAAGGCGTAGCTGATTATGAAATTGCATAAATCGTTTTTATAGTTAATACCATCGTGTTTGGTATCATTTTTCTTATTTTTTTCTATACCTTCAGGAATACCATACTAAGTTAAAAATGGTATTCCCTGCCGCACAAAAAAGTGAACCAGTACAGAGGTAAAGGCAATAGGTGACTCGTCACTGGAACAGCTGTGCGAAGGACGGGCGGGCCGGTCGCAGGTAGGCAGGAGTCCATCGTCGGCCAAGTTAGTGTATACAGAGAATAGTGACGTAGTGCTACTTGGTGACAAAGTTCTGGAGATTGTAGGCGATAGGTTCTATACTCATGACATCCACTCAATGGTTGCCATCGACGAGGACACTTCTAGAGAAGAGGAATGAGTATCTGGTTGTCAATTAGCTGAAAATCAAACCTATATACTACATGGTTTGGATTCCACGCGAAGGTGTAGGTCCCTTAGTTGCCCCTGGCTATTGGGCTATTAATAAATAGCTCTCTCTCTGAGGAACAGTCGCCCTTAGTTAGTAACAATAACTACACTCGCAACAGTCATTCGCCCTTCATATTCTCACATCTCTACGATCGGCGTGTTACAAATAAATAATGAATGAATAATGCATATTGTATACGCGTCTTTATACAACACCTCCTACCCCAAGTGCGGGGTAGTTTCACCTACTGTGTACACGTATATCACGAGTTGCCATACGTATGTAGATTGTAATCACACAATTATCTTGTTACTTGCTAAAACGAAAAGTACCTTAAATTATATTTATTTTTAGAGAGAGTAACAATATTTATGGTACTATCAGTATGTTGATACATAGTAGTTTTAAGGCCGTTCTAGACTATTATATATCAATGTAAAATACTGTACTCACACATGTAAAATGGAAATTAGGCCTACTCAACAATCTCTCGTCCACCGATCCTCCCTCAGTTGTTAGAATACAGTCAAGTTAAAATTATCAGTTGAATTAGTTGCTTCTAACTAGTCTTAATTTAGAGTCAAAAATATTTCTTAACTATAGCCCTGCAAAATCTAACCTAAGTTAGACTATAATTAAACCGTCCAATCACTATTAAATAAATCCTAAGGAGGAAACGGTTTGCCAAAATTACGAGTTGCGTTTCACTAAAGACAGTATTTAAAAGGATCCACGCTTTGCAACAGTCATCCTTAATAACTGGCTGACCGGCCACTTACTGCAGACGTGTCATCAGGCCCAGGATTGGACAGCAATAAATTCTAGCCAAAAAAACAGGTAGCTGCGCGCGCACGCACGCGGGAACATAATAAGCTCGGCCATTATCTAGCGCCAGGTGCGCAAGAGCTACGTAACCTGGTAGCTCCGGCGTACTATAATTTTATACGATTTAACATGTTTTTTTCTCCCTATCTACGGCCAGACGAGAAGAAAAAGAGGTGGATAACGGGCCGTAAATCTGGTTTTGGACCGCGTGGGCCGTGAGCAACACTTCATAAACACACAACGTGTCACAATTTACGGCCGGCACTAACTGAATACAGTCACCGATAAATATATGGCTGAGGATGTACAGGCTTCATGGCACAACAATAGCCAGCCTTATGGAAAAGGCAACGGGTCTCTGGGTAATTGCTACCGCGGGCAGAACAGGTTCCCGTCTCAAACCTCTTGTAACATTGTGGAGGTGACTAGAGAATTAAATTACAGGTTAGTTTCCTAATACCATGACGAGCCTAAATCGTAAAATAGGCCTAATTTATGATGATTTAACGTTTTAATCGAGTATCCAGAAATAAATGCATCTTTTTTATAGAGAAACACATCCACTTTAACACAGTTATAGAAATCAAACCCAAGATAGTGACGTCGGCAGTGCATGGAGATAAACTGTAGTGTAATGGAACCTGATACACGATGAGATGGGCTTGCTGAGTCGGCAGCAGCTGCCTTGATTACCTAGACCTCTCGTGTATCACTGCAGGTCATTGACATTAGCAGTGTATGTATATGCTGCGGCGTAACGCAACCATGCACTCGTATTATTGGAACCTGGTAGCCGCTGGAATGGGCGTGCTCTGTTGCCTGCAGCAGCCTTGATTACCTGGACCTCTTGTGAATCACTGCAGGTCAGTGACATCAGCAGTATGTGGAGATGCAGCAGTGGCGTAATGCAACTATGCCCTCGTATTATTGGACCCTGGTAGCCGCTGGGATGGGCGTGCTGAGTCGGCTGCAGCAGCCTTGATTACCTAGACCACTCGTGAATCTCTGCAGGTCGATTAAATCAGCAGTGTATGGAGATACAGCTATACA
>JAQJVL010003284.1:0-64562 GCA_035578905.1 Stictocephala bisonia | reverse complement strand
GTTTTCGGTTATCGAAATTACTTAAATTTCTTTAATTACTGTTCACTCGTACTTTGAATGATCTTCACTCGACTAAGAACACGGTAAAACTGACGAAAAGTCACTGGATTTATGTTTTTGGAACTTTCTAGACCATTTCGGATCGATTTTATCTGTTGCACACATTCGGGAACTTTTTAGATCATTCTAGACATTTTTAGAACTTTCTAGATCATTCCAGAAATTTTTGGAACTTTCTAGACCATTTCGGATCAACTTTATCCGTTGCACACATTCAGGATCATTTTAGATCATTCCAGAAATTTTTAAAACTTTCTAAATCATTCCAGAAATTGCTGGAACTTGCTAGACCATTCTAGATCGACTACGTCAGTTTCACACATTCGGGAACTTTTTAGATCATTCCAGAAATTGCTGGAACTTGCTAGACCATTCTAGATTGACTACGTCAGTTTCACACATTCGGGAACTTTTTAGATCATCCCAGAAATTTTCAGAACTTTACAGAAGTTCATATGAGTTAGAGAAGGACAGATATAGTTATTTTCAAATTTTTGCCACCCACAACCACCCACTTCCACCCACCCCGACCAAACTCCCTTACTTTCTGCCAGAGGCCCCAACGGGAGGTTGATCGGAGATGCGGATTATAAAGAAAACTGAGAATTTACGTACGCACATTAGCATTTTATATAATATATTTAGATTAGGCTTGAGCCAGGATTCGGAAATTAAAACTATATCAAAAGAAGAAAATTCAAACATTAAACGAAATTTGTCAATATGACCAAGAAGAGATTGAGTATTGACATGGGCTGTCTTTAAAAATCTGGAGTAGGGGGCAAGGGTGCTGGCAAAGTGATCTGATTGCAAAGTTAAGAGTGGCGGGGGGGAGGAAGAGTGAGACGCCATCACGGGGTCACCTGTCGGCTGTGCAGTCGAGCAGCCAGCGACAACAGCAGCATAGCACGGTGACGGTAACCACACACATACACACATATCCACAAACAAACTAAATAACTTACTAATTAATTAAATCATAACATAATTAATGTCTGCACTCCAGCAAAACAATAAGAAATAGACTGAGTGGGAAATTATATAAACTTTAAAAACAAGAGGATACAATTTAAAATTAAATAACACATAATTGATAATTGAGTCAAAACAACAACTATATTAAGTTGAGAAAATGCATTACCATTATTGTCATTGTTGTGTGTGGTATTATCAATCAGTGGCAAACATAAAGATTTTAATTAACTATACCAACTTTATATCCATGAAATAATTGAATAAAAGTGAAAAGATTGAAAGTACGGAATATTTAAATGAATTTAAAATACAAGATTCAAGATTCAAATATCTTTATTAACATATACATAAAGTACAGTTATGTCGTCAATAGGTTCTTAACTAAATACAAGATTTGTAAATTACATTGTTATAAATTTAAAATGAAGTAATAAGTACTAATGTGGTGCAATACAAGGTGTTTAAGGTGGTCTGATTCCACTGGCATATTCAGTGAATTCTTGCAAGGTGTAGATGGGTCGTTCTATAAGCCACTTTTTTAGTTCCTTCTTCAGTGTTGGTCCTGTGAGATTACTTAGAGTTGGTGGAAGCAGGTTATGCAGTCTTCGCCCAGCATACAGTGGTGTCTTTTCCATTAGGGTTGTCCGGTGTTTTGGTAGGATATATTTTGAACCATGTCGAGTGTTGTAGGCGTGGGTATCTCTTCCTCTGGGGACATTTGAGTTGTCAGTGTGGAGTATGACTTCTTGTATGTAGAGAGCTACCACAGTTAGTATCCCTAGGGTCATGAAGGCTTCTCGACAGGAATCACGTGGTCCAAGGTCTGCAAGGGCTCTGATCGCTTTTTTTTGGAAGACAAGAATTCTGTTGATGTTGATAGCTGAGCTTCCTCCACATACTATAAGGCCATACCTTATATGTGATTCCACCAGAGCGAAATAGGCTGTTTTTACCGCCTGAAGACCTGCTGCTAGTTTGATCCTACGGACAACATAGATTCCTGTGCTGATTTTTTTGCAGAGGTGGTCTATGTGCTGGTTCCAGGAGAGTTGATCGTCCAGCGTCAACCCTAGGAACTTAACATGCTTTTCCACAGTTATACCAGGTGTTTCAGGAATGGCTTCTCTCTTTTTGCTGAAGTGAAGCTGAGATGTCTTGGAAGGATTGATCGCTAGATCATTGGTTTTACAGTACTGTAGAGTTTTATTTACTGCGGACACTGTGTCTGTAAGAAGACCGTGAGTAGTGGAGTTTTTCAGCAGAATTGTAGTATCGTCTGCATACATTACTGGCATTGTATTTGCGTTCTCAATATGACTAGGGTAGTCATTTGTTAGCAGGATAAACAAGACTGGCCCCAGGACTGACCCCTGCGGTACTCCACGTGTAATTGGTAATGCTGTGGATTGGTGTGTACTAACGGTGCAGTTTGAGATTTGTTGCATTTCCACAACCTGTGACCGTTCTTGTAGGTAGATCATGAACCAGTCTTTTGATGTGTTCCTGATTCCCATTGATTCAAGTTTTTTAGAAAGTAGCCCGTGCCCAAGGCAGTCAAAAGCCTTGCTATAGTCGAGGAATACAGCTGTAACAAATTCTTCATTGTCGATCTGGTCTACAACGAACTCTACCAGGCTGATCATGGCTGAGGTGGTTGATTTGCCCCTAAGGAATCCGTGCTGTCGGTTTGTAATGAGGTGTTGGCAAGTAAGATAGTTCATAAGTCTTGTCATTGCGATTTTTTTCTATAATTTTGGAAAAAGTTGATATCAGAGAGATTGGTCTGTAGTTTTTTGCTTCTATAGTCTCTTCTTTTTTGTGTTTCGGGTAAATTTTGCTTATTTTCAAAGCTGAGGGGAACTGTCCATTTTCAAATGAGTTGTTCACAATGCTGACTAGAGGAGCAATCAGTTCGTCTTTACTCGATCTTTACTGAAAAATTTATAAAACTAATCTGATTTGGTTCAGACTGATGTAATATTCAGTCATAATTTAGACGGGTTATCAGAACAATTGAACATTCGCAGGAAGACTAAATTTATATATTCAAAACTAACAGAATCAAAATTAACTTCTAAAAATAAAATAAAGAACATATAGTTTTTACGATTACAACAAATAAAACTGAGCCAACTTCTTCCAGATTAAATAAAGGTATTTTTAGAAATTGACAAAACTAAAACAAACCTAACTTCTACATGAACAAAGAAAACAAATTTTACGTTATAGAAATTTACAAAATTGGCAAAACTAACAAGTACAAAATTAAATAAAAGAACAATCTTACGTGGTGTGCAGTCAAGTCAATGCCACCTCCAGATCTGACAGCTTGGTCGCCACGCCGCGCTTTCCGGTGCCGTCGACGTAGAACACCCGGCAGTCTAACGCCCAGGTGCTGGTCTGCCCGTACCGCTCGGCTGCCTTTCTATAGATTTCTTGTCTCCGAGCTGTCAGGTCCTCACGTATGGTGATGCCCCTTCCTTTCGGTCGCTTCTTCGAGTTGAACACCAGCCGCCTGTCTCGACAGCTGGTAAACTTGACGATGATGATGGGACGATGCTGCGGCCTCCCACCTATGGCTGGACCCGGCGGCTTGCCCACCCGGTGCGTCCTGCAGAACGCTGTGTGGCTCCAGGCCAAGGTGGTCGCGATTCATCACCAAACCATATGTGCACTCTCCTTGCTTTCTGCTACAACGAAGAATTTAAGATTGTTTCAGCGCTGATATTGTCCTAACTCGCCCGTCTTACTGATCAGGACACCTTCCAGCTGCGAGTCTCTGTTGCTCAACTTTGTCATCTCCTCCCGCATATTCCTCCAGGACAGGCATCATTGTAGCAGATACAGCGTTCTCTACGACTGCTTTCAGCTCCACCGACATCTTGGCGACCAAGGTGTCAGTCACAGAGCCACTAGCAAGGTGTTTATTCACCAGTGACTCTATGGTCGCAGGGTCGACAGCCGGAGGATTGTTGGTATTCGGCATTGTCCTGGCAGAGTTTGGCAAGGAGTCAGATAACGAGCGGCTCACTAAACGCTTATCGGCTGCTGATAAGGGAACTGCTTTGCCCTTTGTCCCCAGCCTTAAGTTCTGTGGCGACCGGAACATAAAAATCTCTACACAAATTGCACTTAAATATTGATAAGAATGATAAAATAAATAACAAACATGGAATGAAAAACACTTAAACAACACACTGACAAAAATTTACAATAAAATAACTAAAATATCACACTCGAAACAATGAAAAAACGTGGAGTCGAACTGAACAGGTGTTACTCAGACTGAGTCATCCCCACTCTCTCTGAGGAGATGAATGATAAACAATCTTAACTGTTTTAGTTTGTTTATAATTTTACATTTTCAACAAACAATTACATGAATTAGAATTAAGAATTTAATGATTAAAATATGCTTACCTTTGAGAGCAGCTTGAACTCTGCTTAACTCTAGCAGTAACTTCTGTCTTGTATTCTCAAACTCTTGTTTCATTTGTATTTCCACAAGCTCCCTTTGCTTCTCCTTTTGAGTCTGCTCCTGTAACTGGAGACACACAACTAACTGATATTTTGAACAGTTTATTTTAAACATTTTAAAAATAATTTCTTTCTAAATTGTATATAGGTTTTTTGTCATTAGCCAATATTTTATAGTCTCAGATTATTCTCAGTTACAAGGAGCCGACACAACTTTGTGCATATTTTAAGGCGAATATGTATAAATATATAAATCTAAAATGAGTGTGGATGACCTGTGTAGTCAGGTTACTGAGTTTGACTTATACACAGAAAAGACCATTTTATTAATAGCCCAATAGCCAGGGCAACTAAGGGACCCACAGCTTTATGTGTGATCTGAACCACATAGTATTGGTCTATTTTCAGCTAATTGACAAAGCTGATACCCTGACTACTACCCAACATGGACACCTCAGACCACTCTAGTAATATCCATGCCGAGAGCAACCTTTGATTTAAGCATGTATTACTCTATTTTTTCCAGTTAAATAGATGAAGGTTTTAATTGAGACAATCAAACAGATTTTTAAAATATATATGAATTGGAACATTTCTATGCCATTGTAACTTCATTCCAGAATGTCAACCTGGCTGGCCAATAGCAGACCATCTATATTGGACCAGCATAGGTGGAAGGTGGGAGAGAGTGGTGTGTGCATGGAACAGTTTGTTAGTGAAGATTCCTTCTTATTCATTCATGAAAAGGAGCTCAAAGCTTGACAACTCTTGGATCTTTTAAAAATTTGTAAAATTTATAATTTCTATATAAAAATAGATCACTTTGAATAATATGTCAAGCTTATTATTTTACTGTTAAGCTGAATTTTGTTTCGCCTTTGAATGATGGCAATAGAGAAATATTGTTGTGGATATTTATCCACTTCAAGTGTACAATTTGCAGACCAAGTTATCTGACAAAAATTAATTTGTTCAGATATAAATTGAGGTAGTACGAGCTTTAATTGTTAGCTAGACGAACCTGTGAATTCTATGACATTTTGTAGTGGATATTTATCCACTTCGAGTGTACACTTTGCAGACCCAAGTTATCTGACAAAAATTAATTTGTTCAGATATAAATTGAGATAGTACGAGCTTTCGTTGTTAGCCAGACGAACCTGTGAATTCTATGACATTTTGTAGTGGATATTTCACCACTTCCAGTGTACACTTTGCAGACCAAGTATAAGACAGAGTAATTTGAACAGATAGAAATTGAGGTAATACGACAGTGAGAACACAGATATTTAAGTTCTCATCAGGCATCAAAGAACTAATAAAGAAAGTCACATGACACCACAAATTTTCAGTGCTTCTTGCACTTTCCTTAGGCAAGTAGAGAGAGAATATAATTTATTGTTTATTAACATAATTTTATAAATTATTATAGTGATTGAAAGTTTTAAAACTTTGTGATGTTGATTATTTTGATGTAGCATGCTACTGTGTAGCGAATTTTAAAATGAGGAACTTGGATCATGAGATTGTAGACAGGTATCAAAGAGCTTGATTTCATTAACACACTCATGTTTCCCAACCCCCACATTTCTAAAAACTATGAATCATATACGTGAGGTCCCCGTGAATATGTGCTGTGCATATTCAAATATCTTTAAGACGACAAAACTAACCAAGAAAATTATTTAAATATTGAGTAAGGGGTAGAAACATTCAATATAATGAAATTTTAAACTGCTACTGAATTGGATTTTATTTAAATAAATTTATACAAAAGTAACAGAAAATTATATTTATATAGTTACATTTTTTTAAAGGATGATAAAAAATAAAGACCTGTATTTGTAGAATTTGATTGATCTCTGTGAGCTTAGCATTTAGTTTTGTCTCACTCTCAATGAGTGCTTGCTGTCGTATTCTAGCAATCACAGATTCTTGATTCGCTCGCAGCTGCTCTAATTCCACTCGAGGGACAAACTCCTTTTCTAAACGGCGATTTAAATTCTCCAGCTCCACTTCTAGATCATACTTGGTCTGCAATCAAAATATAATTATTGTCCTAATTAATAAATCCTCCACGTTAATATATAATCAAATACTTTTTCAGCCTGGATAGTTACAGAAAGAATTAATTGTATTTGGATACAAATATTACAGTATATGAAAGAGTAAACTGTAGTATTTTATCATGGATAGGAGTTTTGGAAGATTTATTTCAATATTATTGAGGAGTTGTTACATTACAGAAATAAAAACAACATGACATGTTAAAAAAAACTACCAAATATATTCAGTTCAGTGCTATCTGAAGCTACACACTCTTAGGAAGAGTTAATGTATTATATGCCTTTTTTGGGTTATTTTCATCATGACTCCCACCCTGTCCTGGATTGATAAAGAAATTAATTTTATTTTGTATTAATATTGCCAATAAAATAAGGCAGAAAAAATGTTATTTTTCACTAACCGTTTCCATTTGTATGTCGGACGCTGTCCAACATCGTAATTTAGCTGTTCCACTCGTATGTCGGACGGTGCCCAACACGGCAATGACGCAAGTTTTGTTTGGTTATCTTTGTTCCCAATTCGTGCTGCTATCATGTGGAAACTAAATGAACTACAACTGAAATGTCATGTGATGTTATGGTTATTCTTTCTTGTTTATTCTAACCTTCAGTTCGATGTTTCGTTTGTTGACACTTGACAGTAGTGTAAAAATACTGGCTCAAAGTAGTCCAAATCTCACGGATGCTGAAGTAATATAACAATTACAACGTAATTTATCAGATGGTGAATCAAGTGAAGATGAAGTGTTAGTAATGATGAAATAATACTTCCAACATAAGAACATATCTAAAAAAGTGACAGTGTTGTACAAGTTGGCCAAACTGTAAATAGTGATGTTGGTAATATATAATATTTGAAGGATATCATACCATATTACAAACAACTTTTTAATTAACTTTTCTTTTCTTTCCATTCACATAAAATATACATTTAAGTGTTTAAATTCATTTTATAACATTTTAATTATTGCATAAACCTCACAAAAACTGAACTGCTTCTTACTACCAAAAATATGTCATAATATTACGAACTGAGGGGGCAAACAGGTAAAAAATAATCGAGTAGAAAGGGTTAATCTTACGTTGCTGTATATTGTTTATAGTTAAAAATAAAGTAATAATAAGTAATAAAATAAATGAAAAAAAAAAAAAACAGTCTAATAAACAGGGTGATTTTTTTAAGTGTGCCACCATTGGGATCTTTAAACCTGCAGAGATACAACAAACTTTAAATGGGGAACTTCACCTACTTTTTCCTCATTAATAAAAATGTGCATTTAGCGGCAATTTTTGAGGAAGCCAGGTCATTAAATATTCAAAAATATACTGTGTTGGGATTACATACATATCATAGTAATTTACTTATGTTATACTAAGTGCTATTTTATCATACAAAATATATTTGTGAAGCTACGTTGAAAAAGGAAATAACAAATGTTTTTAAAATTAGTAGAAACTGGGTTATTAAAAAATAGTCTTGGGCTAACTATATTCACAGTCTCTAAGATATTCAACTTTTACGATAACTAATATTCTAATATTTCAGAATAAAATATGGCTGTTATTTCAATTTTGCAATGTCAAAGGTTGCCATTTTTAACTATTTGAGTGTCCATAGATTAGAAGTCTAATATCATAGGCAAAATGCAAATAATAAAAATGTATTAAAATTACATTTTCTATCAGAAACGGTCTTCAAATACATAGCGTTCCATAAGAAAAAAAATTAAGCTGTCCGCGATTTCAGAAAATGGCAGCTTTTTTTTTGAAAAACGCTAAATGCATATTTTTATTAATGAGAATAAAGTAGGTGAAGTTCCTTATTTAAAGTTTGTTGTATCTCTGCAGGTTTAAAAGATCCCAATGGTGGTAGACTTAAAAAAAATCACCCTGAATAGATGTTAAGGCCAAATTAATGTACAACATATTTTATCAAAAATAAAAATATATAAATAAAATGTAATTTATTTATGCTGATAAATGATGATGTAAAACAATACTAAAAGAGAGGTGTAACATGTGTTCCATTGGTTAAGTTCAAGACAGTTAAAATATCATAATTAACCAGCTTTTTATAGCAAAAACACCCAGACCCTCCCTTAACTTTTTAACTTTCAAACAAATAGACGGATAACTTTTAGGGAATATTTTCATTACCAAGACTGAAAACTGCAGTTTTTAGGATGTGAAAGACTTACACCACTATGCCAAAAATGAGTTTCAGGAGGAAGTCAATACTGTTAAAAAAGAAGCCCCATAAAATATGTCTTTTTGGAGATTTTTACAAGAGATATAAAACGTAAAGATCTTTTTTTACAAGAGATATAAAATGTAAAGATCTCTGCATCTGCAGTCTAAGGTAGTGCAAGTTTGAACCCTGGCCTTTATTGGAAGTTTTTATCAGTAATATTTACCTTGAAATGGACTGGTTCTCCCCCTTACTCTATCTAAATATGTTCTTCCCTCAGTACAATAGTTAATAGGAATTGATAGAGTAAGGTTATAAAGGAGATCAGCCTCTCCTAAAAAAATCTAATAGCTAGAGGTCCGTATGTCGACCCAATCAAAATTAAAATTTGTAATAAAATTATATTAAAAATTATAACTAAACATGCCTGTAACTCAGCTTACTTTTGGCACCATTAAGTACAATGACAAAAACAAACATTTTCATTCTTACCATGAAACTTCGAAGAGTATTGCCTAGTTCAATTTGTTAATAAAAAAGATTAAGTAGGTTTGTAGGATTTTACGGAGATCCTATAAATTAAATATAAAATAGTTGTAACAAATGTTACACTGTTTAGTGTTTGTGAAGTTCATGACATTTTGAACAAAGATGCAGTAATTTTAAGTCCCTCCCCATTATGCTAGTATTGTCAGGGCTTCCTTGAATAGGCAATTTACCAACTATTAGACTGGTTGTAGAGGAAGTATCGAGTAGCCAGTTAAAAATAAAAAACCTAAAATAGATATTTATTTATTTTTGGGGTGTCTAAAATCAGCGGTTTACAGTTCAAAGTCAAATGTAATTAAGATTTAAGAGGATGAATAGAAACCAAGTGGAGAATATTTAGAAATGAAACATTCAGGAAAATCAGGAACTCCATAAAAGACTGTATTTCACAGTGCTGATAACAGAGTGATAACCTTGATTATTTATACCTAGAATAGATATCCCATGTGCAGATTTTTCTGACATATATTTTATATATCTTCTGTCCATATACTGTTGTTTAAATGTTCTAAATATTCTTTTTCTGCCTGAAACATTCCTGATATGAAAGCTAATTCCCCCTTACGTTTTCTTTGAACCTGAATCTAAGAACCAACATTTCTCTATCGATTGTTCGTCCCAGGTCTTTTGTCAAGAACCGACAGTAGAAACTAACTCATCTCCAGTGCCAACCACAGAGTATAATTATTAATATATACATATAAATCAGGCACTTTAGTCTTTAGCATGAAATGTAAAATTAGTTAAGAAAAAGTATATATATAGTAGTGGCCCATGATTATTTCCTTGAGGAAAAAACAAGTAAAACCAAACATAACTATGTTTTTTGTAGTGGAATAACTTTTTCATAAAAATGTTCTGTTATAATAAGGGTAAATAAGTACTTACAAGACTACGAAAGATGATAATCTGTACCTGTAATTCTAACAGCATCTTCTGAACTTGGTTTTCAAGAGCTGACCTTTTAGATTTCTCTTGTTGAAGTTGAAGCTGCAGAGTTGCAACCTATTATTACATCTAGTATTATTTACAAGCTATTCAATTATTATTTAAGTTTGATTAAATTTTATGAAAATGGCCCTTGCTATTGCAGAGTTTGGCAGTTGATGAACCACGTAAGTTTTTAAACAAATCAAAGAAACGAGAGCTTATGTTTTTACGTTTATACGAGAGTTTAAGTTCATTGTGCATATGTGGAGTTAAACAACATTGGAAGTTATTTGAAAGCTCTAAATTTAATAGTGAATTAATACTATTACTCACATCTGCCATAGTCTAAACACATAAAAGACTAACTTTGTTCATTTTAAAATATCTTAAAATAAAACTTCAAAGGAACCCATTATAACTTATGATTCACATCAAATTGAAAAGAAAATTAGCACAAATGTTTTGGGATTAACAGTGGATCAGCATATAAATTGGAACGAACACGTGCATAACCTCTTGGTTAAGATAAATTCTGGAGTTTATGCACTATCAAGAATGAGCCTCTACTGCAACCTAAAAACCTTAAAAAATATATATTTTGCCCATGTGTACTCAGACATTTCTTATGGTATTTCTCTGTATGGCTCAACGACTAAAACTAACTTGGATAGTATTTTTAAACAACAAAATAGGTGTATCAGAGTAATGCTTAAATTAAAACATGATAATTCTGCCAAAGACCATTTTAAAAACTTAAACATTTTTACTGTTTACAGTCAATATGTTTTTGAGTGTATTCTTTTAACTAAAAATGAATTATCAAAGTTTAATAATACTATTTCTATAATACAAGATCAAAAAATATATTTAACCAGACTCACACTCAGAAGTTTTTTGAAAAAAAACCACTTATATAGGAAACAAATTTTTAAAATATATACAAAAAAATATAAAAACTGAAAATGATCATAATTATGAAAAAAGATTATTTAATGAGTAAAGCTCTGTACTCGTTTGAGGAACTTTCCACCTCTCTTTAATAAACAATTTTCCATGAATAAAGTATGTTTTATTATTTTAATGTAATAAAATAAATTATTTTATTTAGTAGTTTTTATTGTTGTGAATTAATAGTTGGTTATTATTACTTAATTAATATTTTATTGTTTTCATTGACTGCAGTAATTCAATCAATGTAACTCATATTGTAATTTAGAACCTTTAGACTTAAAAATCTTGACACTATTCATTGTATCGTATGTGCAAACACATGAATAAAGATTTATGAATATGAATGAAATGAAATGAAATGAAAGTATATTTATTCCCCAAACATTCAAATGTATACATCAGTAAGTTAAATGATATTGTTCAACATAATAATACAAAAATACATTGAAAAATAATATAAGGTAATCGTTAAACAAACTGTCTAAAATGAAAACAAAAATAATAGAAAACCGTACAGTAATTCCTTTTCATGGGAAAAGCCTACATGGGCATACTGCCTGTGCGTAGGCTGAGTTGCAAGTATTTTTTTTTCAAAAAGGACTAAAATGTAATTGTTCTATTACAGATTATTATACTGTATAAGGGGAAAATATTTTAAATGTATATCTATACTAACTAAAATATACATAAATAAGAATAGGAGGTAAACAATATTTTATAAGAAGGAAAAAATATGTAATATTTATAAATAATAATAATACTATGAACTTTGAAATATGGAAAAAGTGGCAGCACAAATTAATTTAATAATTAACACTTCAATCACATTGGAACTCGGAGGTGAGGCAATCATATTCAAAAAGTAATCACTGACTGTATGCCAATTTAGGAAGGGCCAGAGAAACAAGTTCATGCAGAATGATGCCCTGTGAATACTTCTCGCAATGCCTACATAACTGCAGTCATTGCTTCTCGTAATCCAGTCTCAACACAAGACCCTCATACAAAGGCCCACTCATATAGCACCGGCCTCACCCAGTGGGGGGGGGGAGGAGTGGCGTGCATCAAATCCGCCCGTAGACACTAGTAATGACATTCTCTGCTCCCTCCAAACCTATTAGATTGATCCAATCAGTTACCTGTTTTTTGAATATAGATATTGAAGTACAAGAGAATAAATTAAAATTGGGGGTATTCCGTCCAAGATTTAAAAGCAATGCATGTGCAATGTAGACCGGAGTAGTAGTTGAAAATGATTTATTAATAGTCGGTGTGACAAAACCCACATTAGCAGAGTAACGTGTGCTATAAGTGTGTAAAATTGGAGAGAATATAGAATTATAATGTTTGAATATAAATACCATTAAATGTTTAATAAAGAGTTGACGAATATTAATGACTGATACGTCTTGGAATAAGGTGTCCGTAGGGTAACGTCTGGCCTTACCGAACGCTACTTTCAAAATAGACTTCTGTACAACATATAATGGTTCTAGAGTGCTTTTGTTAGCTCCTCCCCACGTAACAATACCAAACGACAACAACGATTGTATGTAAGCATAATATACGACTTTAATTTCATTGTCATTTAAAACTTCACGCAATTGTCTAAAAGCAAACAAATATTTTCGAATTTTAGTTTTTATGTATTGTATATGCTCCGCCCATCTCACACGGTGATCAATGATTACACCTAAATATTTGTAAGTTGTCACTCTCTCTATAGCCTCACAGTTACAAGTTAAACTTAGATAATCACCACATGAATGAATTGTTAGGTCACGTAAAGTATAATCAGAACACTCCCTAAGAGATATGGGCATAAATTTTGTTTTTGATACATTTAAGGAGAGTGTATTTTGATCAAGCCATTGTTTTATAAACAATAAATCATGAAGAGCTTTAATTCTTGCATCCTGCCAATTACTACTTTCGATAAAAATAAGTATGTCATCTGCAAACAAGAATAATTTACTGAACAATTTTAATCTTGAAATATTATTTATGTATATTAAAAAGAGAATAGGGCCAAGTGTACTTCCTTGGACCACCCCAAAGTCTATAGGCAAGGCATCGCTGTTCACCCTACAAATATACACAGTTTGCCGTCTTTCAGTAAGATAGCTCCTGAACCAAGCCAAAGCATTACCCCGAACACCAATTAAATCCAGTTTTTGCAGTAATTTACCTCTATCCACCGAGTCAAAAGCCTTTGTAAGATCAAGGAAAATAAGCATGGATCGATTATTTTTTGAAAAACTTTGGTTGATTTGTTTAACAATTTCATATAGAGCATCGTTTATATTTTTGTCTTTGCGAAAACCAAATTGGCAATTACATAAAATGTTGTTATTATCTAAATAATCAGTCAATTGGTCTTTTACTATTTTTTCTAGAATTTTGGAGAAAACACTGAGGAGACTAATTGGACGAAAATTACTTTTGTCTGTTATTGTATTAGATTTATATAGAGGAATGACTTTTGCCAGTTTGAAGTTATCAGGAAATATACCGGACAGAATGCTCAAATTTATAATATGTTGAAGGGGTGTAGTTAATACATGTATATTTTCTTTGAGGGCCTTAGCAGAGAAGCCATCGTGTCCCGGAGCAGACCCTCCCCTCAGACTGGACACATATCGTACTATGTCTTGTTCTGTAACTGTGTTAAGTGTAAAGTTAGAATTAAAACTGTAGTCAGAGCCTCTCACCACTGGGTCCCCTCCTCCATTAATAGCATTAGCAAGATTTGGGCCTACTGCAGAGAAATACATATTAAAGTCGTGCGCAGCCTGCCTACACCCATCTTCATTGACAGGTATAGAGCTTGACATATATTTCTGAATAGGAAATTTGTCTTTGTGTTTTTCTCTCCCCGCCAATTCATTTACAACGTTCCAGAATATATTAGTGTTTTTCCTGCATTTGTAATTTTAGTTCTGTAATAATCACGTTTTGCTTGTTTAAGAGAATTAGATAAAAACTGTCTATACGCATAAAATCGCTCTTTTAAATTTATATTGAAGGGTTGATGTTTTACTGATTTACTTAACTTATCTCTATAACGAATGCCTGCTATTAAATCAGCCGTAATCCATGGTTTTAATTTTTTAAATCTGGAATTGTTCTTATTGATTAATTTAGTTGATCTTTCCATAGCGCCTTTAATAATAGAAAAAAAATGATCGGTACTAGCATTAACTTCGAGACAGGACAATACGGGATCCCAGTTGGTGTGAGACAGTTGGTCAGTAAGTACATTGAGGTCTATATAAGTAAGTTGTGTAGTAGGTTGGGTGACGGAGTGGCTATGGTCAGTGTCAGTGATAGTCAGTACAGTGCTGTAGTGATCAGTGATTTCAGTATGTACAACGGCTGGAACTCATAAATATGTGGTCCAAGCAAGAACCTCTATCGTTGTCTGTCACCCGTGTCACTCTGTCAATACACTGCACAAGACCAGCTTGTAATAAACTATTCATATACCTATCAGAGTACGCATCATTGTCTAGTATGTCAATATTTAAGTCACCCATAAATATACACATCACACCCTTACAAATACTATTATAGTAACGTTCTAACTCTTCTAAAAACCAGTTTATGTCACTATCGTGCGTTCTGTAAAATGTTAGCAAGTTAAATTTATTTTTACCGTAAGTAAAGTCAGTATTCAATCCGTAGACGTCTCCAAATGCAATTTGTGTAGTAACAGCTGATAACCGATTGTGAACGTAAATAACCACCCCGTCATTCTGGTTTCGGAATGTCTCAGTCGTGACAAGGTCATAGCCCTCAATGCCCTCCCTCCAACCCCCTCCACTCAGCCAACACTCAGTAAAAACAATTATATCAAACACAACCGCCACCGCCTCTAAATATACCACTATATCATTAAAATTTTTTCTAACACTTCTCAAACTGATATGGAATACTTTTAAGCTATTATTAGCATTCTCCTCCTTTAAAAAATCTGCAAGTTCTTTATCTGAATGTATGTCAAAACATTGTATGCTACCACCTGTTGTGTTGTCATCCTCAGACTCCATTACCTACGCACAGCCAGCCTGCCCAGCCTGCCTATGCTAGTTAAATACAGTAAATAAATGTTATGTAATCAATTTATTAGAAATGTACACTAGTGCACATACAATTTCCTGTTATAGCAAAGAATATCAATATAAAAGGGTTTTTAACTGGAAACTAGGAAATGAAACTTATAACAGCGAGAAACAAATTACACTATTTAAACTAACTGTATCCAGTAAAAAGAATTAATATTAATAAAGACTAGTGAGTTTACACATTATCAGATGTGTAATGAGAGAGACAATGTTTTAAACAGTAGGTTAAAATTACAAAGAGCTTATAAAAGATATACTTTTAAATGTGAAATCGCATTTTCATACCCTAGCAAATACATATATAAATATGCATATTATATCAATTAGAAGAAATACATGACTAATAAACTACCTTATAAAGTAACTCTAGATAAGAAAAGATTATAATATTTTAATTGAAAAGCAGTGTTAAAAGAACATATTTGTACAAATGTGTACAAAAAGTAAATAAAAAAGTATACGTTCTGAACATGTTATTACAAACATATTTATTTAAAATTAAGTAGCAAAAGATTATGACATTTAATTGAAAAACAATGTAAAAAGAAGATGATTAAGTATTTTACACGAATTTATTTTACACAAATGTGTAAGTAAATAAAAAATATATTCTACCTGAAAAAGTTATTATAAATATATATATTTAAAACTAAGCAATAAATGATTATAACATTGCAATAATAAAAGATTATGACATTTTAATTGAAGAACAATTTAAAAAGAAGATGTTTGTACAAATGTATAAGTAGATAAAATATAAACAATCTGAAAATTTTATTATAAAGATATCTATTTAAAATTAAGTAATAAAAGATTATGACATTTTATTAATAAAGGATAGTGACATTTTAATTGAAAAACAATGTAAAAAGAAAATGTTTGTACAGATGTGTAAGTAAATAAAAATGTGGCCTAAACGATCTGAAAATATTACTATAAAGACATCTATTTAAATTAAGTAATAAAAAACATAAACAGAAACATGTTATTCTTCTCATCTTGAAAGAAATTTTAGAAATAAAAATTATATTTAAACAGCCTTACTTGAAGTCTTGTCTACTTATCATAGATGTCGAGCTGCTCCATGGCCGTCACTCTTATCACCTCGTCGCCCTCACGCCTCTTGACCAGCACCTTGCCGTTGGTGAAGGAAGCGAACACCAGCTTCTTCTCCCTGTAAAGTCTTCTAGCGCGACCCATCAGTGCTTTGTTGTCGCTAGTAAGGTGCTCATTAAGATAAACAGTAGACGGTTCCAAGGAAGTCGATAGGTGGGTGGCGTTAAGTCCTCTCTTCATTCTCGCAGCTCGAATCCAGGACTCCTTATCGCTTCTGGAGAGGAACTGCACTATAATAGGCGGGTGAGCAAGTTTCTTAGAGAAACGCCGTAACCTATGCGCTATGGAGATGCTGCCACGGCTGTAACCAACTCCTAAAGCTCTGGCGACGTGACATAGTACGTCATAAACGTCCTCCCCAGCCGTCAACGGGATACCCTGAATCTCCAGATTAGCAGCCCTAGAGTGTTGTTCTACGTCGAGCAAACGTGCTTGTAGTGCGCGCACCTCATCCCTCGTGGCGTCTCTGGCCTCCTCCAACTTGTCACAGGGGCGGTTTGTAATTGCTTGTTCCTCTTCGACAGCTCGAACCTTGGTACTGAGAACCTTCATATCCTCAGAGAGTGTCGATAACATTACTTGAACTCCACCAATCTGGTTTGTCAAGTCACTCCTCATGGCGCTCAGAGCTTCCAGTATGGATTTCTTGTCATCGATCTCTTCTGTACTGCGAGTCGATGTGGTAGAGGCAGTTTCACCCTTACATAGATCACACTTCCACGTTTTCAGTTTGGCTTTGGTGAGGGTCTGAGATGAACCCACGCGTATACAAGCCGGGTGGAACGATTGTTTGCAATCCACGCACATCACTCCAACCTCGCTAGACATCACATCGATATTACACTTACCGCACTTGTCGGACATGACACTCACAGTTATGGTAAATTAACAGAAGAATAATAAATTAAATAAATAAAACTCAAACTATGACTTAACGAAATAAAACAGTAATGAATTTAATTTGAATTAATTTAAATTTAAGTTAGCATAAGGAACTCTTTGCAAGCAGACTGGACAGGACTCTGCGTGAATCAGATAACGAGAGGCGAGCCCGATAAGCAGTCCTCACTCATCGAAGTCTTGATAACAACTGTAGCAATATAGCAATATGAATAATTTTACAATATTTTAATTTATCTTGATCATATCTTATTATTACAATCTTTTATTTATCTATCCCTATGGAAAAAACAGTTATTTCCAACAAGCTGACGAACTAAATATACCAGTTGTCTAAACGACAGATTATCTGTTATCAAGAAAGGGTTCTATACGGGACAACAGATTCTCACAAATAGCCAAGGATTTAGCAACAAATTTTTTTTCCAAGATAGATATGAACACCTAAACATATCTTATTGATGCCTCACATAAATTGGAAAACCTACCAAAAATCTCTTAGATTTAATGAAATGGACGTGGGGGAAAACTCATCCTGAATTTCATGAACAGAAATATCCCTTTGTAAGATTTGACTAAACGTTTTCATCAAATTATATAAAAATGGAACTTAATTATCTGAATATCTCAGTTTACATTAATATACGATATTGGAGAGATAGGACACCAGCAAACTTACCTTAGAAGACAAGTCCACTAACACCAGAGTAGTAAACAAATACAAAATTATCATAAAATCACAAATTTTCTGTACCACTGGCATTTTATTCAGGTGAGTAGAGAGAGAGAAAGACTGAATAGGCTTCCACTATTTGAACATTGTTAGTGGAAGCCTAGTCAGTCTCTCTCTCTCTCTCTCTACTCACCTGAAGAAAGTGCCAGTGATAAAGAAAATTTGTGATTATTTTGCATTTGTTTACTACTACTCTGGTGTTAGTGAACTTGTCTTCTAAGGTAAGTTTGCTGATGTCCTATCTCTCCAATATACTAATTCCCAGTCTAGTGCCCTTTAACCTAACCTAAAATCACTTTACATAATTTACTTTTACAAAAATTGAATTACTGAATGAAATTGTCTATTTCACATCACATAAGCAAAACTTGTTTTTGGTAATGTTTATTCTGACGAGAGTATGAATATATTTTTACTACACTTATAATTTATATACCATGTGAAAAAATTGTTTTATTTTATTACAAGCACAATCCACCTATTTTTGTCCGAATTCAGTTTTTTCTTGTTCAATGAGATATAGAGATTTGGTCATAGTTAAAAGTTATTAACTTTTTTCATCAACATTTTTGTGCTCTGAAAAACCTAACAGACTTTCAAAACAATATCTGTGAGTTATTAATATTAACACTTATAAGGCTGACGTTTCTGATGAGGTTAATTTCCTCCCAATTTTATTGTCATAACTCACTCACCCATACACATGCAGTATTTGTAGACTCTTCAGCTCACTCATACAGATACAGTTGCTGAAACTCTTTCACCTCCCCATACACATACAGTGGCTGTTAACTCGTCCGCCCACCCATATAAGGATAGTGGTTGAAAACCCTCCCACCCACTAATACATGTACAGTGGCTGATGACCTTCTACCCACCCATACATGTAAAGTGGTTGTTGATCCACCCGCCCACCCGTATGTGGCTGATAAACACATTAAGTAGCTGATTAACCTTTTACCCACCCATATAAATACAGTGGCTGTTGACGCTCCCACCCATCCATATTTGTACTGTGGTTGTTGAAAGGGTTCTTCACAATTAAGTTACTGTCTCTGCTATAAGGATTTGAAATATTATTGTGTGTGCCTAAATGTGAGCCTCCTGTTTTATAAACAACAAATGTTCAATAAGCTCTATGAAATAACGTTTTCGAGTACATTATTTTTCAATCAATTCCGACACTGATCTTCAATCACTCAGAAGAAACCTATTATTGTCAGAAATTTTACTATTGTTCATACTAAAACTAATAAAAACCATGAACTAGGACACCAAGAAAACTTAATTTTATTCATTAAAATTTATAAATACCATTATCAAAACCAGACATCTAAGATGGCAATAATTGTACAAACAGACGCTAACATAAAACACAGTAAATTATGCACTTACTGCAGACACCTCCGAAACTGTAAATAAAAAAAGTGGCAAATAATGAGCTTATTTATGTTAAATGTGATTTGTTTTTAACCAGGTAAAACTAGTTTTTTCTTTTACACAAAAATTTAAACTTGGTTTTTAACAGAAAAATATTTTGATTAGAAACAACTGTTACATTTGTAAATATTTTTTTCATGTTCCACGTCATTAATTCAAGATAATCACGAATATCAAATTAAAAAATAATTTATTTTATCATTTCGTTGCACATATATACAAATTGTTCAAATACAACTGGAACAGTATCATTTGATTGTTTATAAAATTTCTTATCTATCAATAAACAAATATCTACATGAAAATTACAACTTTTGGTAAAATAAATAAGTAACCCAGAGTAAAAACAGTTTTGGGGTTGCTATTACTTAAATAAACTAAAACTAAAGGTAGCGAGCTGACTGAAATTCAGATTCCATATTATTAAGAAATAAAATACATATAAAATTTGTTTTACATTTTCAAATTGGAGAAAATGTAGTAAATGAAATATTTGTTACTGCAATTTTTTTATTTTCGCGGGTAGTACATTAAAAATTCTAGGAGCATTGAAAGAGAAGCATTTCAGGAACAATGTCAGGCTAGGCTGTGGCACTGTAACTACTCTAGGATTCTTAAGGCTCATGCAGTTATATTCTGTATTAACTGTATTTTCTGCATTTTTCTGTTGTACATTAAACTGATTTATTAGAAGCTTATAAACATAAAGCATTCTTACTGGTAGAATGTTTAATTGTTTAAAAAGTGGTTCAGTACATTCAAATCTATTTCTATGCATCATTACTCTGACAATGCTTTCTGTAAATTTAAAACTGGTCTCAAGTTAGTTATATATGTGCCTCCCCAGCAACTGAGTCCATATGCTATTTGAGATTCAACCATTGCAAAATAAACATTCTCATTATTTCCAGGTGACAAAGATTTCTTAAAAGATACATTTTCCTTGTAGCACTCAGCAATTTTTTTCTTATGTGATCTATATGAAATTTCCAATTCAATTTACTATCTATTACTATGCCTAAATATTTATAATGTTTAACTTCCTTTACTTGTAGACAATGACAGTTTGAATTTAAATTGCAGTTAATATCATGGTACCTTAATATCTTTTAATTTTTGCTATCTTCTCTTAAATTAAAAATCATGTATTTACTTTTTTCACTCAATGTTAAGTAATATTTATTCATCCAATATCGTATTACCTTAATATCTGATTGCATTTGAATAGATAATGATTCGTTTGTGTCAGCAAAGTATGTCCACAAAGGCTGTATCATCCACAAAAGCTGTCAATCTACCTTGGAAAACTCCCTTGCATGGATCATTCGTGTAAATTAAGAACAAAATTGGGCCCAACACTGAGCCTTGTGGTACTCCATATTTTATTTCACCAGGACCACATTCTTCATTGTCAATTTTTACATATTGTTCTCTTTTATTTAAGTAACTCCTTAACCAAGTCTGCGCGGCTCCCCTAATTCCAGCCCCATAGTTTCCTTAATAATATGTAATGATCCACAGTGTCAAAAGCCTTGGTTATGTCTATGAATATTGCTGAACACTTCTTCTAATATTTCAAATAATTGTAAATGTTTTCTAGAAAAGATATGAGTGCTCTGTTGACTTATTGTTTTGAAAACCAAACTGGTTATTGCTGAAAAATTTATTGTATTCCAAAAATGTCATACGTTTTTTTCATCAGTTTTTCTAGTATTTTTGAAAATACAGATAGTAGAGATATAGGTCTGTAATTACTTATTGAACTTCTACTGTCCTTTTTAAATAAAGGAATAACCACAGCAGACTTCAAATAATTTGGAAATTTTCCTGAACTAAAACTTACATTAAAAAGGTACTCAAGAATGGTTAAAAAATTGTCAGACGAAATTTCTTTGACTAACTTTGTACTAATATTATCATATCCTGGGGCTTTTCCAAGTTTTATGTCCCGAATAATATTTTGTATTTCATTTTTTGTGGTAGGTAGAATAAACATTGAATATAATTGATGAATTGTCAGGAAAAAAATTTCATATTCAAGTATAGGTACATTAGTCTGTATATTTTTCCTAAGTTTATCTGCTATATTCAGAAAGTAATCATTAAACAAAAAAGTAATTTGTCTTTTATCAGAAATTTCCATCCCATTGTGAGATATATTATTTATTACATTCTTTGTTTTTTCTTCTGCTATGATTTCATCAATAACTTGCCATTGCTTTTTTATATCATTTCTTACTTCATCAAACTTTGTTAAGTAATAGGTTTCTTTTTTAACTTTGATTTCATGTTTGATTTTTTGTAGAATATGAGTCATAGTATCTTTGGAATCTAATATTATATGGCTGAGCTCTTACTTTTTTATACAAAATTTGTCTTTTTTTTTATTTGCGCACATAGCTTATTTGTGATCTAGGGTTTCAGTTGTTTAAATCTACTACAACCATCCAGTTTTACTTTAGACTCCTCAATCATTCCTGAACGTATTTTCAGAAACTGTTCAAAAGCCGAGTCTACACATGTAGTATTTACTATGACAGACTATATTCTCTACTTTACTTTTGAATCCAATATAATCTATCCTAATTTGTTCTTTTATCCGATTATCTCTGCATCCTTCAACCAGTAACATTGAAACAGAAATTAATGAGTGATCAGTTATAGCCAAATTAAAAACACGAGACTCATAATTTAGAATTTTATCTTTTTTTCATTATTCTAAGAAATATATGATCTATACATGAGCTACTTGTGTCTCTTGTGATTTCATTTACTAAAGATTTTAAGCCAAAACTAGCAATCAGATTTAAATAATTACAAGTACTAATACTATTATTTAAAATATTCAAATTAATATCTCCTTAAAAAATTGTTATTCCTATATTTAAATAAAACGTCTTCAATATCATCAATAAATAAATCCACTGATTGGCTATACAAATGATAGACAGCCAAAACCAACAACTTGGTCAGCAGACAATCAGTCGATCGGACGGCTGATAAGACTTGTCCGTCGCATGAAAGCCCCTGCCTCACAAACACCGCAACTCCTCCAGACCGATATTCATTGTTGCACTTAACTATCGTCGAATAACTATTTTATACAAACTAGCTTCATTGTTGTAAATCCAAATCTCTGTTAAAATAATTATGTCTGGAGATCTTTTTAAATTTGCTAATTGAACTAAAAATCTATCAAAATTTTCTCTTAAACTACAAATATTTTGACAAATAATATTAAAATTAAAATTCATTAGAAAATATAAAACAATTCAAGATTATATCATTAACAACTATTAACAAAATTAGAACACTATAAGTAAATAAGTTTCATATTTTAATAATGTTACTTGAAATTTATATATTTTTTTCAATTCAATTCAAAATCTCTTTATTCCAATCATGTTACATACGTACAGGAATAGTGTCTTATACTTAAGTTAGCCTAAGTATTTGAACCATACATTAATTGAAGTTGGCATATTACATAATCTAATAGAGTTATTTGAGTAAAATTATTAATAAAAAAAGTTCTTAGTTTCTATAGATTGGCAGTTTCACTTACACTTGATTTGTTAGCATAAACTCCTCAATGCTATAAAAAGGGTGATTTGTTAGGTAGGTTTTTAGGTGATTTTTAAAAGTTTTTGTATTACATTCTTTTTTTATATGACCAGGTAATTTTGATAAAAAATGCTGCCCAATGTAGTTTGGTTTTTTTTTGTAAAATTCTAAATTTGGGGTTTTGGTAATTGTTAAAGTGCAATTTCGGGTATTATAATGATGTGGTGCTCTGAGTTCTCGTTTTGGTAATTCTGTTGCTGTAAAATGTAAAATAGTTTGATAAATATATAGACTGTAAACAGTCATGATACCCAGCTCAGCAAATTTACCCTTGACAGTGTCATCCCACTTGAGCCCCAACATGATTCGTATGGCCTTTTTTTGGGCTATTAATATTTGGTCCATCTTTGCTTTAGTAGCAGAACCGTACAGTACAATGCCATACTCCACATGGGATTGGATCAGTGAGAAGTATATAATTTTAAGGGTTTTAAGTGTACAGAATAATGACATTTTCTTTAGAGCAAAAATACCAGTTGATATTTTTTTCAAGACTTTATCTACATGTAGATCCCAGTTTAGATTTGCATCTATAACTAGCCCAAGAAAGGTTGTGTATTGTGTTTGCCTAATGTTTTGATTATTTATGAAAATTTGGGGTTTTGTTTTAAATTTACATTGCTTAGTGCTAAAGGAAACAACATTTGTTTTATTTATGTTAAGGAGTAAATGCTTTTCACCCAGAAATTGATTTATTTGTTCTAAATCATTAATAGCAGTAGTTTCAATGTCATTTTCATTTTCCCCTGATACCAAATAATTGGAATCATCTGCAAACAAATATATTCCAGCTCTTCTCCCACCAATCACATCAGGGAACCCCTTTAGATAACAAATAAACAATAGAGGTCCCAAAACAGATCCCTGCGGGACACCATGAGCTGTTCTCTGAAGCGATGAGTTATTATATTCGTAGTGGTTTTTAAAATTTTTACTTTTTAATTGAACAAATTGAAATCTATTTGTGAGGTAGGATTTAAACCAAGTTAGTTCTTTTCCTTTGATGCCAAGGCCACACAAAACCCGCAGTAGGCTCTCATGGGAAACACTGTCAAAGGCACGGCTAAGATCCATGAATACTCCAGCAACCGATCGCCCCTCGTTTATAGAATTAATTATTGACTCTACAAAGTCTGTTGCAGCGGTCACTGTGGATCTGCCAGGACGGAAGCCGTGTTGTTCTCCATCCAGTAGGTTATTTTCCTCTAAAAAGCTGAGTAATTGGTCTTTTACTACACGCTCATATATTTTAGAAATAGTTGGCAGTAAACTGATTGGACGGTAACTCTTTACATCCCGAGTATCACCCTTTTTATACACTGGTACAATCGTAGCTATTTTTAACTTATTTGGAAAAATTCCAGTAATTAGAGAGGAGTTTACGAGATGTGTCAGTGGCTGTAATAAATGGTTTATGCCTTCTTTTACTAATTTGACTGGTATCTCATCATACCCTGATGAGCTCTTATTTGGGAGTGCCATTATAATTTCTTTTAATTTTTTTTCTTCAATGTATTTAAATCTGAAAGTTTTATCTGTACAATTTAATGTTTGAGAACTGTGAACAGGTTGACTATTTGTTTTTATATTAGGCAGAATTAAACTATCAACAGCATTAATAAAGCAATTATTGAATAGAGAACACACTTCTTTGGCATCCGAAATTTCATTTTCCCCATCAAAGAGTACTATATTATTGAATGATGTATTTTGTTCTTTGCCAATTTCATTGTTGATTATTTGCCATTTAGTTTTATTCACGTTTGAAGAATTTTGAATTTTGCTTTCAAATATACCTTGTTTCTCTAAGATAATAGTTTTGCGTAACAATTTTTTCTTTGTTTTTATTTTATTTCGTAATTCTGTATTATTTCTATCAGTTCTCAAACATTTACTCATTTGTACAATATCTGACCTGACTTGCCTAACGTTACTGGTCCAGTTTGGCTGTGAATTATTTTTAATTGTAACTTTACTTTTGGGAAAACATATGTTAAAGTAATACATTAGAGTTTCATGAAATATGTCGTACTTGTCCTCAACCCTTCCCTGGTAAACATTTAGCCACGATTCTTTAGATATTAGGAATGAAAATGTTCTAATATTTTCTTTGGTTATTTTGCGAGTTATTTTTGTAGGTTTTTTTTCTACTTTTTTAGGTAATAGATTTTTTATTTCTAATAACTGTGAGTCATGATCCGATAACTCACTGATTATACCTGATATGATAAGTTTTGTTTTATCAATATTAGTCACAAAATTATCTATACCACTCTCACTTGTTTCTGTGACTCTTGTAGGAAAATTAACCATGTATTGCATGTTGTGCATTTTAAGTATATTTTTAAATTTTGATAGTGTATTTGATGGAAGTAATACATCTATGTTGAAATCACCTGTTACCACAACCTGAGGACAAATATTACATAATATTCCTAATAATTTATCTAATTTCTCCAAGAATATAATGTCGTTTTGTTTAATAGGTGAGTGATAAACACATGCTAATACAAAAGTTAAAGAGTTAGTATAAATTTTAACGACACAGCATTCAAAAATCTTTTCTACAATTAACTCTTCAATATTTTTAATAGTAAGCCTTTTTGCCTTAATCTTTTCTGACACAAATATAACTACTCCACCTCCACTTGTAGACTTTCGACAATAGTGGCTAGTAGTATTATACCCACATATCTTAATACAATTTATTTCTAGATCAGAAACATTGGTTTCGCTTAGTGCTATTACATGTGGGTTATTTTCTTCCATTACCAATTCTAGAATATCTTTTTTTTGATTAAGATTCTGGATATTTTGATGGATAATTTTTATATTACTTTGGTTTGTATGAAATTTTGATTTGGTAAAGTTAGCCTCATCTGTATGGTTCGGTTTGAGATAAGTTGTTAAATTTAATCTGGATGTAGTATGGTTTCTAGTGCTGAGTTTAAAGGAACTATTGGTAGTTTACTTGCAACATTTTCTAAGGGCTTACATTCTAATCTATTATCTAAAGTTCTATGATTATATTTATTACTTATAACACCAGTTGGAACATGAACATCATTTACCACATTTATTGGCTCACTATCACACACAGCACTGTAAGAGTGACTTGTAATCTCCACTACACCAGACACAGACTCGGCGTGGCTGGACTCAGCAATGGATGCTGTATTTGTAGCCGTCATCAGTGGAGGGAATTGCATCATAGATTCAACATAAATTGATGGCTTGGAAGTCTTCTTCTGGTGTTGTGAGAGAATTTGGTTTGTTGGTGTCATTTCAGGGGCAGATTCCTTCGGGGTGGAGGTGGCTGTGTTGTCCCGTTGGAAATCTTGAGAAACCGTATGCTTCTTTAACTGAAAGGCAATGGATTGCTGCTGCTTCATTTCTTCATTTGATGAGTTAGAACTTGATGAGTTTAAGACCTTCTTTGTCATAATTCCACCCTTTAGGAGGATTTCTTCAAGCTGATTTGCAACATTGATAGCCAGCTTTGATTTCCCTCTGTGATTTATGTGCAGTCCGTGTTGTGTATAGTGAGATCTGTTAAGTATTATGTCCAGATCAATTAAGTGTACAGAATCAAGGCGGGTTACTAGTTCACGGATGTAATCATTAGTGTTATCAATTTGTGCATGAGAGTGGTCTGTAACAGGTAGGTCATATCTTGTGGGTATTGTACTTAGCAGCACTGGTACCTTTTTGCTTAACTTAATTTAACGTTGCGATAACATTTGTTGTTAAACTACCTAGTTTCGACTACAAAATCTACTGTTTTTATAATTTACATTAAAATTGAAACGCAATGAGAGGAAAAGTATATTGAAAGATTTTGTAAAATTTGAGAAAATTGAACAGGTATAAAAATAAATTGACTTTTTTTTTAAATAGAGATTTTAGTTCCATTAACACTCATTACAGTGTCTGAAACTAAAAGTTTATGAAAATATTGTGTGAACTATGGCAAAAACTATCAAATATACAACTAGACATTATACAAAAGGTAGAATAGAGATTGTGCGAAAAATGACAAATATTAATGAATTTAATCAATCAAATGTTACTTTAAAAGTACGTATTTCTTTGCAAGTATGTACAGAGGTGCTGATAAGTTTGATTAAAACGTATCAAAGTTTGTCTGGAACTGCAAATGTTATGACAAATTACATTAAAATTGATACTTGTTAAAACAAAAGAATAATACAAAGTTATGAAAATAGACAACCAAAATACAAAACATAATTTTACTTTTTTTTCAATGACGTTACTCTCAATTATGTAAAGAGCTATAGAGATTCAAGGTCAGATAAGCGGGTGATTACTTGGACCTTGTCGTTGTCATTCTTACGAAGCAGAATTTTTACGCCTCTGATCCAGAGATATTTGTAGCCCTTCTTGGTCTTGGCTTCCCACGTGTGAAACAGAAGTCGGCGCCTCGCCAGACTAAGGCTCTCGTTGATCCACACAGGGTTGTCGCTAGGCAGATTCAAGTGTCGGGTAGACAAGTCCTTCTTCTCCCTCTTCTTCTGTAACAGAACTTCAGCGTCCATGCGTCGTACCATCTTCACTATTATCCCGGCAGGTTTACCTCCACTAGATCTCTTCTTCAAAAAGTGACAGACGTCCACCATCACCTCTTCAATGGGGAGCCCCATAGCCTCTCCCACCTTCCTCACCAAATACATCGTTTCCGCTGGAGTCTCCTAGCTGCTCACCTAAGGAATGCCGTTAATTTCAATACAATTCCTCCTGCTGTATTGTTCCATATCATCTACTTTTTCTTCCAAAAAAGTTACTCCTTTCTTCAAATTTTGGTTTTCTTCCATCAGTCTCTCAGTTGTTGTTTTCAAGACAGAGATTTCCTCATTACATTTCTTTGAAAGGTCAATATTTTCCTTCATCTCTGCATGACAGGACTCGATAGACTACTCTAAACTCTTCTCTACTCTTAAAAATTTGTTTCTTATCTCCTGAAACTTCTCCAAAATGTCCTCATAAGTTACAGAGTTAGTGGCAGATTCCATCACCGTACTTTTGCGACGCACTTTACCACAAGGTTGACACCTCCACACTTCATTCTCGCTCGTAATGAAGTTAATATTTTCCAGATAAAGATTAACACATTTCCCGTGAAATCCTACTTTACAGTCACTACAAGCTAGTTTAGATGTAACATTTTTCAGAGATTTTGGGCACACAACACAATCCGACATTTTTCCCCCCGAAATAGCGGACAAAAAACAAACAAAGAAAATATATTTGCCACAAATAAACTTCGAAAGCTTGAAAATTACTGTGTAAGTTATTTTATTATTATTTATTTAATTCCTGTATTCCCTTGGGGGACGTAGGGCTGCAACAAATGCCTTCCATCGCACCCGATCCTGTGCCAGCTGTTTTACTTCTTCCCAACTCTTGCCTTCCTCTCCAATCTCCCTCTCGACTGACCTCCTCCAAGTTATCTTCGGTCTTCCTCTCTTTCTACTTCCTTGGGGATTCCAATCTAGGGCTTGTCGGCTGATGTTGTTAATGGGCCTTCTTAGTGTATGGCCTATCCACCCAAACTTCCTCTTCTTAATGGTATCACCAATAGGATTTTCATTTGCTCTTCGCATCAATTCCTCGTTTGAAATTCTATCTGGCCAGTATATGTTAAAGATTCTTCGGAGACACTTATTTATGAAGACTTGCAGTTTACTTGTTACTGTTTTAGTGACTTTCCATGTCTGGCAGCCATATAGAAGGATCGTCTTTACATTGGTTTCAAAAATCCTCAATTTTGTCTTTCTTCTTATTTGACTTGATCGCCAAACTGGTGCAAGTTGGGCAAATGCTCCTTTGGCCTTCCTAATCCTACTGGTTACATCTTCATCAGTTCCACCCGTCTTAGAAACAATGCTTCCCAGGTATTGGAATTGTTCCACTTGCTCAATAAGTTTGTTATTCACCACCAGTGGCTGATTATTTCTATTATTTATCCTCATTTCTTTTGTTTTTTCAAAATTTATTTTTAGGCCAACTTTTTCTCCTTTGTTATGAAGGTCTTCAAGCTTTCCTTTCATGTCATTCAGTGTTTGGGACATTATGCATAGATCGTCCGCAAAATCTATGTCCTCCAGTCTATCCATCAGTCCCCACTGTATACCCCTGGGCCTACTTACAACTTGTTTCATTATGCTATCTAAAACCATAAGAAATAGTATTGGTGAAAGCAAACAGCCTTGTCTTACTCCAGTTCCAATTTCAAATGGACAGGATAATTTACCCTCGTGTACTATCTGGCATCTGTAATTTCTATATATTTCTTTTATGAGGTTAATGATTTTTTTAGGCACACCCGCTTCAGATAACGCTTTCCAAATGGATTCTCTACTGATGGAGTCAAAAGCCTTTTCAAAATCCACGAAGGACAGATACACTGGTGACTGAAACTCAGAGCATTGTTCAACTATAATCCTAAGGGTGATGATCATGTCTATACATGAGTGGTCTTTCCTAAAGCCCGCTTGTTCTCTCCGCAGTTTTGTATCTATTATACCTTTGATTCTGTTTAAAATTATCCTGGTGAGAATTTTACTAGCCACGGAGAGCAGTGTAATACCCCTCCAGTTTGTGCACAGTGAAATGTCTCCTTTCTTTGGAATTTTTATCAGCAACCCTTTCTTCCAATCATCTGGAATCAATTCTTTTTCCCATATATCTTTTAATAGGTCATAAAACATTTCTGCTGTAAGGTTTGGGTTTGCTTTTAGCATTTCTGGAGATATGTCATCCACTCCGGGCGCTTTCCCATTCTTGATTTCCTTGAGTGCCGTTACAATTTCTGCCTTCGATGGTACAACTGTGCTTATTCTGTGGTCTTCTATGTGTACTTCGTTTTCTATCTGTCTCTGGTTTATATTTTCTATTTCCACCTCTTCCATCACTACTTGTCTATTTAGCAGCTCTTCAAAGAATTCTTTCCACCTTTCCCTTTGTTTTTCTTCATTTACTATTACCTTACCACTTGTGTCTTTAATAGGTTTTTTTGCAATAAATTTCTTGTTGGCCAGAGTCTTAGTAATTTTGTACAATTCTTTACTATTTCCTTGTGTTGCAGTTTCTTGAGCTTCCTTTGCCAGATTGTCAGCCCAGATTCTCTTGTCCCTCCTAAAACTCCTTCGCACTTCTCTATGTTTTGCATTGTATGCATGTGTAGTAGCTATAATTTCTTCGTATTCCTTTGCTTGTTTCTTCTTCTCTTTTAACTTCTTCCTTTCTTCAATCTTTTTCAGGGTCTCTTCTGTGATCCATGGTTTTCTCTTTCTCTTCTTGTATCCTATGACTTCTTTGGCAGTATCTACAAAGGTCTTCTTTATTTCTTCCCATTTATTTTCAATACCTTCTGTCTCCCTGTCTAATGCATCAAACCTATTCTGTAGCTCCAGACTAAACCTTTGGGCTGTCTCTTTCTTTCTAAGTTTGTTTGAATCAAACATTGTCTGTCTCTTCTCTAGTTGTACCCTTGTTGAAGCTATTTTTAATCTTATATCTGCTGTTACAAGGTGATGACCGCTGCCACAGTCAGCTCCTCTTCTAGACCGCACATCCAAGAGAGATGTCTTCCATTTCTTACTAATTGCTACATGGTCGATTTGGTTGGCTGTAATTCCATTTGGCGAGGTCCAAGTTAATTTATGGCATTTTTTATGGGGAAACAAAGTTCCTCCAACCACTAGCTCCCTGTCTCCACAAAACTCAACAAGCCTACTTCCATTATTATTCATCGTTCCCAGACCATGTCTACCCATAATCCTTTCAATGCCACTATTATCCTCTCCCACTTTGGCATTCATGTCTCCCATTAGAAGGATAATATCTTGTCTCTTGATTTTCTTTACCAGTGCTTCTAGTTTTTCATAAAATTTATCCTTCTCATCATCTGTTGCCTCTTCAGTTGGGGCATAGCACTGTATAATTGTCACATATCTCACCTTGGTCTTAAATCTAGCCAAGATGATTCTCTCAGAGATTGGTTTCCAATCAGTAAGCGCAAGTTTTGCCTTTGGAGTCATTAATATTGCCACTCCTGTAAGTTACTAACAGTAAATCATTGTATGAACATGTAGAACTTCTTATCTATACGCAATCACAGCTAGCACAATACGTCCGATAAGCTCGAGCTCTGAGCCATGAATGAATATATAATTGGTTTTGTAATAAAAACTCCAAAAAAATCACAATTTACTTACTTATATAAACTATTATATAAATTCAAGTTATTACATTTTCAATAAAAACCAATAAACTTCTTTCAACTAGGCCTTTCGCCAGCAATGCTGGTCATCAGGCAACACAACACATGATGGTGCCAGCTTTACTGGCGAAAGGCCTAGTTGAAAGTAAAATTTATTGTTTTTTTCACTACTATTTATCTCAACATCACTACTATTATGTAAATTGTTTTTCATATTTTTTATCATGTCTACAATAAAATCAGTTATAATAAAGCTTTGTTTTAAGAAATGAAAATTTATTTTTTATTTTGTTTAAGATCAAATCTTCACTTGCCAGTTCACATTATCCTGCAGGCCTGAGTGTATACTTTATTCAACAAGTGAAGTACCAACCATTAGCTCAGTTGGGGATTCGAACCTTGGACACTGGCCTCCGCAATCCAAAGCCTAATCCACTGAGCCACTATGCCGGCAAATAACAGAAAATACAATAACAGTGCTGATGTTCTTGACTAGTGGCTGAGGGTCTTGAACATTTTGTTTCAATTTAGGTTAGATTAAAACAGCCTGTGAATGAGAATTTCACAGAAGGGTTATTTTTAAATTTCTTAAGGTTTTCACAATATAGTCCTCGAAAATTGAGAATATTACCTGGTTGTCAATATTGGTGTCATTCAAGCAGCACACAGCTGTTTTGTCTTCGGCGTCACCTTGACATGGCTCCAAGTTAGTGTTCTTTGACTCTAAGCAGTTTGAATCACTTGTGTCCTAAAATAGTTATTTATGTTTTTAAGTGTGCAATTTTTTACCATAAACTTATTTGTTAATAAATTGCCTTGTCTGTTATGAAAATAAAGTCACATAAATTCATTGTTAAGTTACTTCACAGTAAAGTTTTTACCAAACACTAGCAAAATTGTAAAAAATGGCTTGACACTAAAAGGGTTGAGTCATGTTTGAGTTTACGCTAGAGTATAATACTACTAGCCTTTTTCATGATGGAAAACTATGATCACTTGAAAATTTCATAATCTTGATTAAAGATTGCCCCTTAATGAACCACTTAACAGCTCTTAAAAAAAGTTGATTTTATACACAGTAATGTTTTACAATCGTGCAATCATTGAAAAAATTATATTCTAAACACTGCAAAATAAAACATTGTAGTTCTAATAACCTTTTACAAAAATAGTTACATTGTATTCATCCGATAATTCAATAACAAATGAGAACTTTGGTTGAATACAAAATTAAAGTAACTATAAATAAATTGAGTTTCTACCTACTGTTTTTTATTTAAGTCTACTTTATAGACTTAAATAAATAGACTTAACCCTTTCCACTCAAGTGGCGGGGCAGCCCCGCCACGCAACTTACCGCACTAACTCCAATGTCGGGCCGGCCCCGACGTCTCTATAAAAACGTTCTATGATTGTATTTAGACTGACGTAGTTACATTATTGACCGCTAGGGTTGTTGTTTGATATGTGCTGCTATCTGTAGAATTTTTTCGGAACCGTTTGAGTTTAGTATCGGTAAACAAACCTCAGAAAATGTAATGTTTGTCGTCTGTGGCTGCTCTGTAAACAGCTGGCTGACTGCAACAGCTATCTGCACTCACTTTGTTCCGTCATATGTTATCGTTCGTAATGAGCTTATAAAACGCATTGTTGTTGCTAGGTTATCGTTGTTGTTTTACTGTTTAGTCATAATATTTTTATTTTTACGAAAATGAAAGAGCGTTGCAAGTAGGCTATTAGATTTTGTCTGTTTATATTTTTAGCTGATAACATGTTTTGAATTATTGAAAAAAGCTTTACTTACAAATTTGGTCTAAATTATGTACCTTTTGACTGTTGCTAAGCAAGAAAATAAAATTTGTGGAGTAATTGTTTACTAGTTGCAGTGAAAATAATTTTTTTGTTAAAAATGTTGTTTTTCAAAAAAATTCGGTTTTAGAATTATATATTTTTTTTATGTATAATTTAGTCCAAAATATTTGAAAATGACTTTTTTTTTGTTTGTAAGGATACAAACAACAAAAAACAAACAACAAATACTATTCTTCCTATTTAAAATTTTTCAAAAATTCTTCTTGTATCCGTTTTTTTGTTAGAAATGCAATTTTGTTCCAATAAATATATATAATTAAAAAATTTTGAAAATAAAAATATATGTTTTATTTTATATTAATCTATACTTTAGTCATTGAAGAAACAAAGAAAAAATACATCAACTTTTTGGAACTGTCAGATATATGTTTTTCCCACTGAACAAATGTAGTAGGCAATCTTTGCTTAAAAGTAAATGGAGCTGATAGGGAAACTGGGTTCCCAGTAATTGGAGTGGAAAGGGTTAAGTCTACTTTATAGACTTAAATAAAAAACAATTTGCTACAAGCTACAAATTTTGTGTTTCACTTTTAAGTTAGCTAACCACTCATCGTCAACTTATCATATTAAACATTAAATATAAGAACTGCTTTCTATAAGCCTTTAGCTGGATGGATGTGGTAATAAATTGTGTGATAAAACAATGTGTTGCATCACGACTCTGGGTTGTTGAAGAGCAGTGCTAGTAGAGCTGAGTCAGCCGTTAGGGTGTTAATGCTATGGAAGCTCTCAAAACAACCCAGAGTTATGATGCAAATCAATTTTCACAACTCACTTCACCCACGCCATAGACCTCTCTCGGACCACATGGTGAGGCGTACCTTTGGATGCACATGGGAAATGAACCTTCAGTTGGTACACTGGCTTTAAACGAGGGTCATCAGACCAATGCTTGTATATGGAGACATTATCTGGTGGCCCACAATCCAACAAGTCACTGCTGCGAAAAACCTATCTAAAGTGCAGCGGTTAGCTTGTTTGGGAATCCTTTGGGCATTTAAGGGTACATCCACTGCTGCAATGGAGATGCTGCTAAGTCTAACCCCCCCCTTGACATTGTTATCATGGAGAAGGCAAGGCTGGTGGCATACAGGCTCCAGATCAGTGGATGTTGGCAAGTTCACCATGTCAGAAAACATAGAACAATCTCTAGCATCCTACAATTGGACATTCTAGAGATGTGTTCGAATAGGATGCCTGGACGAACTGACTTTGACAAACCATACCGTGTCGTCAATAGTGGCAAAAAAGATTGGGCAAAAGGTGAATCAATTGCAATGAGGAACGCAATCACATGGTACACAGATGGCTCATGAACCATTCTTGGGTCTGGTACAGGGTATATGGTGCCAGGTTAAAAACTGAGCTCAGTTTCAGCCTCGGCAAACTGGCTATGGTTTTTCAGGCAAAATTGGCTGCCATAGCTGCCTGTGCTCAGGCAAACATAGATTTGGGCCTTATGGGCAAAACAATCTATCTGAACTCAAGACATTCAAGGGGCACTAAGGTCACTTGCGTCTTTTCATTTCACCTCGAGTCTAGTCTATATAGGACTGTCACAGAGTTATTAAATTGCTGGCGCATTTCAATTGGGTTATCCTATCATGGGTGCCAGGTCATTCCGGGGTAATGGGAAACGAGAAGGCAGACCACTGTGCCAAGAGAGGCACTGAGGAATCTCTCATTGGCCCAGAGCCAGCATGCAGGGTTGCTTACAGCCTCGCCAAGAGGGTTGCCTCTACATGGGTCGCTGGCAAGCACCAGGAGACCTGGGAGGCACCGCCAGGTAACAGGCAAACAAAGGAGGTCCTGTTCGGACCATCATACTCCAACACGTTTGAAGCTCTTTATTATGCAAGATCAGAACCCTGAAGGGTGGTTGGTTTCATGACTGGCCACTGGACGTTTCGGGCACACATGAACAATATGGGGTTCCCCTATTCCCTTGTGTAGAAAATATGGGGAGGAGGAAGAATCTGGATGGAACATCCTCTTCCACTGCCCGACCGTAGCTAGGAAGCGGGCTCTCACCTTGAGTGGCATATCAGAACGTGGCCGTGTAGCACAGGAAAACCTCATCAAGGCAATCTCAAAGTTCTCTAAGAATCTTGGATTGGATTGATCTGGGTTGTTGAAGTACAGTGAGTTAGCTGTTAGGAGAGGAAGTTAAGGAAGCTCTACTAAACACTTTACTGTACAATGTCAGCTCGCACTAATTGGGCATCAGGCACTCTGCATTTCAAAACAATAACTAATTAATATTTTGTCGTCAATTTGCCTTTCTGTCACTACGGTTTTTGTTTTGTTTCTGATACTACAAGCAAATAAGTAAAAAAAGTAAAATTTTTTTTATTGAATGCTATACATGTCAAAACTATTGTATGCTAAATGAACCCTTGAATTTAGTGGAATATTATCCAATATGAAACTTTTTTCTACCCTAAATCGCCAAACCAGTGAAAATATAGGGATGGTGGGAGTCAAGCAAGGTCAGTCTACACTATTTGGCTTTGAAATGAGCCCTAAGCCACCGCTTTCTAATGGGGGGAGGGGATGGCTTTTTCTAGATCCGGAGCCCGCCATCCGCCACAATAGTCCAAACTTCTGAGAATCTATTGTAAGGCAAGTGTATAAAAAAAGTCCAAAGATTCCATCCATCTCTATGCATTATTATAATTTATCGCTCACACGTACTTTTAATTTGCAGCGGCCACTATTTTTTTCATCTCTAAACTTCTTAAATGCAGATCTGACTCGGTCAAGGTGTTGGTTATTCTCTATGAGGCAAGGATCACACAAGCCTTCTATTTGTTCCAGCTTGGAGACAGCGTCTTCGTACCTAAAAATATAAAATAAATTACTTATTATTTACTTAGCCTATACTTTTAGGACGAGATATATATCAATCATATGGGTTTCTATGCCAGCTATAAAAAAAAAATAAATAAATAAATAAAAACAAGGTTGAAAGAATGATTAAAAAATTTAAAATCTAAAGTAAAGTCCTTGTGTCTTAATGTTTAAATATTGGTCTACCGTCACAGAGCTAAGTTCAGGTTTCACAACCATTCAACATATTCTTTGATTAAATAAAAATTAACTACCCCCTGAAAGGAAAATGTAATGTGCAATCATTTGCCATTTGACTAAGGATAATCAAAAACAAATATATTTTGGATATTTGTTTATTTTTCTTATCTTATAATACCTAAACAAAATAAAATTATTTGCAAAATTATGATGCTAATTATTGCATTACTATCAGCCTAATGCATTTTCTGTCATATGTAACAGGCTATACAAAAGTCTTATTAGCATATCTATTCTAATTCTAATGTTATATAAAAGAGAACAATATCTTATCTTATATTATATGAAAAACCATTATCATATCAAATATTTATCACATATTATAAAACAATCAGCATATGCAATCAAATTTCATATATAATACAATATACAGTAATACCCCTAATTATATGTTGCTTACAAAAGATATCTCATTAGTATATTAGACAGATAGGACATCAGCAAACTTACCTTCACTAACATTCACTAACATCAGAGTAGTAGTCACAAACACAAAAATAGACATAATCTCACAAATTTTCAACACCACAAGCATTTTCTTCAGGTGAGGAGAGAGAGCGAGAGAGCGAGAGAGAGAGCGAGAGAGCGAGAGAGAGAGAGAGCGAGAGAGAGCGAGAGAGAGAGAGCGAGAGAGAGAGAGAGAGCGAGAGCGAGAGCGAGAGCGAGGAGTGTCTTTCACCTGCTGTTACAGAAGTAAACAAATTGCCAAATCAGATTTTCAGGCGCAATACAAAGTGACAACCATTAATGTTCAACAAAACCTGCTACATTCAAGATGCAAAACTCAAATACTCATGTTTGAAATTTGCCTGGCGAGGCTAAACGTCACTGGTTGTAATTTTTTTGTTGTAAAAAACTATTTTCATCTAATTGCCAAGTTGAATGATATGGACAGTTGGATAAAGCAAGGCTGGACAATCAAGGTTGTACTGTATACCACTCCCTGCTCAAGGATTAACACGTTAACTGCCATGCCTAATATTTGAAATTTGCCCCTGGATTCCAAACTCAATAGCATATGTAAACTTGCTCCAATAGCCACCAACAGATATAATTATTGATAAAAAGCAAGAGTTTATTGAATAAAGGGAAAATATTATGTATTTTATATTATGGACGATCGGACTGACACGTTTAAATTCCGTCCCAACCTTCTACAAAAATATATACGTCGGTCCGAACGGACAACGTCTACAATTGACCATTAATATGGTTGTTCGTAAATATCGTAACTGGTTGTTTACAGTTTGCATCCTCGGAGTCAGTGTTATCGCTGTTACAATGCACCCATTATCTTTGTTACTGTTTCCTGTCACTGTTGTCTCGACTACTTGATATTAGTTTGGGTAATTTAGTCCTTGCGTTCTGTCTTATCGTTTTGTCGTGTTTGTGATTTCCAGTAAAATGGAGGATAAATTGGGATCGTCCAAATTAGATAAACTACTAAAATTGAATACGAGCAAACGTTATACAATACAAGTTTATTTCAACATAAGTATAAAGCATACAAATATCATGGTGATTAATTTTCCTAAAATAATTGTGTGTACTTTTTTTAACCATTACAAAATACTATTTGAGAATAGCAATAACATTCTATCTTAATTGATATTATTTTACTGTTTATTACCTTAAAATTAATACAAAAATAAACATTTTTTATTTATTAAAAAGCCAAAATAAGTTAGCAGTTCAAAAATACTAGAGGTTTACAGTTTAGTTACTTCGAATAAAATAGCTAATTAATATTGATTTAAATTTGTATTATAAAACTGTCGGTCCTAACGGGCCAACAAAATCAGTGAAATTTCTATTGAAATTCATGGACATATTCACAATGTTATAATTGAAATATAATTTTGTAAAATGGTCCTTTCTATAGTTTGGAATCTCGTAAGTTATCATACTCGAACTGAGACCCATCCCACCCACCAAACTGGAAGTCGTGCCATACAGGGGGATGGCTCAAAACCAGATAAGCGATAGGATCACAGGTGGCAGTCGAAGGGTTAAATCATAACTCAGCAGCTGAACGGAAAAGCTATTTAATTCAAAAGAAAGAAGTTAAACATTTGACAGAAGGCCACAATATCAATAACACTTAAAATAAACAAGAAACACAAAATAAATTCTGTACAAATTGTACAGAAATTTAACAAGAGCTACAAAAACCAAAAATGATATAACAGACGTGCCTATCTGCAGAATTACTAGAAATAAAATAATTAAGAGAAACTTACATTGAAAAATTTAAAAATTTGAACAAAACAAATAACCAGCAATCCATCCTACATCCCATGATTCCACCGTGGCCAGGGAGATCCCTGGAAAGCTCCGAATTAAAGAAAAGTAAAAATGTTAATAAATAATCCGCTTTTGGTGAAAAGTTTAAAAATCAAGCAATTAAAAAGAAAATACAGAACGGTACTGTTCTATTAAAAACTTATTTAACAATACAATCAACAAAATAGTTTTGGCTACACAAACCAACTTAACCCCTAGGCCTAACTAGAAAAATTAAAAAATCCCATAATTTAAACAGTATAAATAGAAAATCTTAAAGACAAACAAAATATTTAGAAGTATCGGATATAAATTATTCAAAAAAAAATTAACAGTATGGGCCTAAAAAAAATAAAATTTAAAAGAATATAACAATAAAATAAACTAATTTAAGATTAATAACAATATATTTTTCAAACGGGTAACAAACTATTTCAAGACTACAAAACTTTTGCTGGCTGTGTTCAGTAATTAACACGGTTCAGTTTATTTTTTTGTAGGGCGTGTGGTAATTTTCTTTCCTTTTTTTTTAACTTGCTCACACACCCCTAGCTCAGCAGCTGGGAACAAAAATGGAAAAGACTGACCTGAGGACAGAAGAAAGACTCCTCAAGTTGTAACGAGGGCAGTGAAGGTGCACAATAGGCTCTACTACATGGTCCCCAGGCCAGGCCAGCAGAGTTGAGATGGCAGAAATTCCGCTGGGCGGCAGGCTGAGAGTCGAACGTCCAACTCAAGGACCCTGGAATTTAGAGCAATTAGCCAGACATAGCTGCTGGTACGGGAAGCTGAAGAAAACACGAATAAGGACCGGACAACAAGAAAGCCGAAATCACGGAAAAACCAGAGTCGAGGCCAACGGTCACGAAAGTAAACTATCGACAGCGCAAGAGCAATCTCAGGCAGCCTGGCAAACCAAAACGAAAAGTAACCAAAAATGTACCGGTCAAACAACCCAGTACAGAACCCGCTAGAATGTGCAGGCTTACTAATCTAGAGAAGTATACAAAGCAATGCCATACTATTAAATAAATACTTATGCATCGGTCCGTTCAGACCTACACACTACCGCTACGGAACAGGCTACGTCGGTCCGATCGTACCGTCATGGCAGTTAATGTGTTAAAGAAGGCTCAGTTAATATGTTGTATAAATATCTCAGTACACCTTGATAAATTGTAATGCTTTCAAAATATATAAATTTCAAAATATTTATATATCTGTTAAAAGAGAGAGACATACATATCCTTCATGAAACTTACAGATTTTTCCAGTGGATTGTGTCTTGTTGAAGCTTTTTTATGTCCATCAGATGCTGAGCAGTAAGCGTTTCCTTTTCAAATACCATTCTATTTTTAACTTTATTACTTTCATGTAATTGCTTCATTAAATGTTGAGTGTTAAAATCAGGCTTTTTATTTTCTCTTTCCATATTTATCTATAAACAAAAGTAACTTATTATTTTGAAACTAATAAATTAAAAATATGGCCTATATATATTACTATACAAAACGTAACCAAATTGTATTCTAATTTATAACTGAAATAACTAAAGTAGTATTTTTTATATACTGGAGCAGAGGCAAAACGACTGTTTGGAGATTGGCTAAGCATACGTTCTTGTCAAGGACTTTTGTGATATCTGCCAAGGACCCTGTATCATGAGGAAAAGTAAGATGACACAACTTTTTTGGCAAACAATATTTATATAAATGATATCCAATACAAGCTAAAAGGCTAACATGATTAACCTCCATGTTGATTTGACTTTTTTTTTAACTCTGGTATTGAATCTATTGTTCCAATAATATTTGTTTAAATTTTTCTAATTAGTACACTGTTTTACAGAAAGTTGTACGCACAATTCAGCTAATGTTTAATTGCTGTGAAGTAGAGCAGAAAAGTTAACTTACATGTTCAGAAATTTTTTATGGGTAAAAGTGTTATGTTCAAATGAGAAACTGGTTGTAATTTTGTAGCAACATTTTTTTCAGCCTTCACAATCACAATCTTTCAACAAGCATTCAGTATTTAGTTTTCAATTTATTATCAAAACTGTAGTTCATTATTGTACCAGCACGGACATCTACTACATGTTTTAAAGAAAGTTTTAATAAGACTGTTTACTCCTTTAAGACACACTCATTTAGTGTTTTTTGGTTTTTGCTCTTCATGAAATATGCATAATTTCAAATAAAATAAGAACAGCATTCGTCTCATTGAGAACACGGATTAACTTTTCCAAATTATTCTATTGCCACCTATAATAGGTTTACTTCTCAACATTAACAAAATATAAAGATCCTAAGGAAAAAATTAAAAATATTCTATTTTAATGCAAATATGAGCGTATGTAAAATACCAATGGTGTATCAGGCAAGGATAAAGTGTTTTCATCAGATGACTGAGTGAGTGAGAATAGGGTAAAGAAAGATGTTCGATTTCCCCCCTGATCACCTAACTTCCTCATCCTATATTTTGAGGAACGTACAAACCTCCGAAAACGGAATGTTTAACCAGCCTCATTCAAAAGCTTCAACTGCTTAAAATGTTGTATACTCATATCTTACAACTTGGTCTTTTTGAATGCATGTCTGATTCTTTTTCTCATAGTTCCACAGTGCTTATATGATGTATCTAAAGATTTCTGCACAGTAAATGATGTGAAATCTGGACTGGAGTGAAATGGCTTACCCAGCTAGGTAATTATGAGACAAGAAATGTCCTACCAGTATCAGACTGTTGCCAGCATAACTCTTGAGATGTTAGCATTAATGACTGGATCAAGCATGCCCCATCAAGGCACAGAAACCAATGGGAGTACCCATATCTATATCCCTTCCCTGAACAAAGGGTTGGTTCAGAAAGACATCCTCCAGGTTCAGAAAGACAACACAGCCAAATGTTTTCATGTCAATCAGTTTTTACTTAAAAATTGTTACCTTGCAGTTGATTCAACTACAGTCCATTACAGACTTGGATGAACGCAGACTGTCCCCAGCTCACATGAGCGTTACTGCCTCTAACAAGATTAATTGTCACTCACTGCACTCAGATGTACTTTAAAATAATTTAATCCAATCATTTGACAATGTGTGGCCATAGAAGACATTATCTCAAGCTCCTGTAAGATACTGATGACTATTCATTATCTATGAATAGTAATGTGCATTTAAGTCTGAAATGCACATAGTCTCATATGTGCATTTGTCTTTAAAAAACAAAATTAATCCAATATAATTTATGTTTAGTTTTTCAAACCTTAATTGATACTGGTGGTGCAGTGCTGTAACCCAGCTACTTAGGGACAAAGTTTTGAAGAGATTGTAGGTGATAGGCTCTATGCTCGATCCTCATAATACCCAGATGGTGTCCGCTTAGTGGTTGCCATCGACGTGGACTCTACTAGAGAAGTCTGGGGTGTCCCATGTTGGATGGTAGTCAAGGTTCAGATGTGTAGGGAGGTGAACTGAGTTTAAAGCTTATCCGTTAGCTGAAAATCAGACCAACACTACGTGGTTCGGATTCCACGTAAAGCTGTAGGTCCTTTAGTAGCCCTGGCTATTGGGCTATTAATAAATAGGCTCTTTCTGAGGAACAGTCGATCTTACTTAGTAACAATAACTACACTCGTTCATCTACACTCATTCTCCCCTCATATCCTCCTATCTACACTCGGACACTCCTTGACGATCGGTGTCTTATGAATTAATGAATAGTTATGAATGAATAAAATATGGATTTAGTACTAAAACAAACCCTGGTGAGTTCCCTGAGATGTTTCAGTTCTATTTCAGCAGTTGTGAGTCGTTGCTTCAATGAATTTAACTCATCTAGTGTGTTAGAATATTTACTGCTCAACCGTGAAAGTTCTTCTTGAAGGATTAGCAACTTGTCGTCTCGAGCCACAAGGCTTTGATTTGCGTCTGCCAGATCGTACTGAAGACGCTCTGCCTGTTCCTTCAGTCTTGCCGTCATCTCTTCTAAATGAGCTTTCTCTTCTGTTGCCTGCTTCAAATGTTCCTTTAGTAGGCTTTGATGACCCTGTACAAAAAAAACCCACATATTATGTGCTAATATATCAAAATGTATGTCGTTATCAATTTAATACAAATGTCTAATATTAGAAATAAAACAAAACTTTTTAGTTTAAATTGAAATAATTTAAAAATACTCAAAGTATCCAATAAAATCTTTTATTTTTGTGAGACCTTTTGCGTACAACATAGGAAGAAATAAATGTTTGTTGATGTCTGATGATGCTCACCTTGCAAGCTAAAGACCACAAAAATAAAGATTTATTGGACATTTTGAGAATTTTTAAATGATTTAAATAACTTTCCAATAAAGAACTAGAAAAAACATTTTACTATTAACTAATCTAGTTTGAAAAATATTTTGTCAACTTGAACAAGATACTTTTGGGGTCAAAATATTAATCTTGACAAACGAGAAATCTTTGACAAATTAATAATTACTTGTTAAAACATGAGTTCAGCTTAGTCTTATCTAATACAGAAAACTATCTTTTAAAAAATTAGATTTTTTCTGTCAGTAAGACACATTAGTTAGCAATAGTTTGACAGTAAATAAATTAATAATAAGACATACATTGTGACTGAAGAGAGTATGTTCATTTTTCAAGAGTTGATTGTTCTGTACAGTTATTGTTCCTTAGAAATGATTTTCCTAAATTAGCCACTTATACCACATAAGGATTACGATATAAAACTGCAAAATAAATTCACTGAAATAAAAAGATAGGTTTAAATGATCCCTCCGTTTAAATGATCCCTCCCGCTATCATCCTATGGTAGTACTTTCCTGTTTCTAACAGATTTTAGAGGAGCTAAACACAAATTTTTTTAAGTTCCTAAACAGCAGTTTGTCTATCTACATTCTAAAATCTTCAATTCAGCATACTTCTACCACTCTTTAAAACAAAAATGAGCCACTCGGACTTATAAATAGTCTGTCACTCGACCACAGAACTATGTTTAGTGTTTGCCAGGATGTTTCCTGTTTTTTATATACAGGACAGACAAAAAATACATAAATGTATTTTTTAACAACAACTTATTTTTTTCCATAGATAATTTGATAGTTTCATTTTTTTAAATAATCGTCTTCCATAAAGTATAATTTTTTATCAGAATAATTTACTTGAAACAGTTAAATAGCGGAGAAAAAATATTGTCCAAATTAGTTACTTTGAAATTCAAATGACTGCTACTCTGGAAAGGATAAACTTTTCGAAGTCCGGTTTGTGGCAATTCATTTATCTTGAATAGACCTTTTATTTGATACCAAACTCGACCTAGGCTTACGTTGAAGATTTTCGTTCAACTCCTCGTTGTCCATCCCCCTGAAAAGATGAAATTTCGCTAATGGTGTCAAAAAGTATGTTCTTTGTAACCATGATCATGTACAAGATTTCACTTGTACAAGTGAAGTCATACAAAAGTTGTGAAAGCGTTTCTATATTTTTTCCCCACTCTTTATACAAGACGTTAAAAAAATGTAGGGCAAAACTTCAAGAAATTACTAAATAAGTAAAAATAAACAAAAGTTTCTATGAAGATGTGTCTTAACTCGCTTAGTTGGCATCTGTCTGTCTGTGTGTTTTAAAAATCTCCCAAATACTATTAGATATAGTTTTGAAACTTGACATGAATATTTAACATCACACCACCTAATATATTCTAAAAAACAAAATAATATTTTCACACGTTTCAAAATGGTGGCCGTTTAAAAATGTTAATGCTAAATTTCATGAAAACCAAAGCAAAAACAAACAAATTGTCACGATACCTAATATTTAGCTTAAAACAAGGTAATCTTTTGATACCTCATTTGTTATAATCGGACAATAAATAACTGAGAAAATGTTATTTTTCTTGATTGTGTGCAAAATTTGACTGGTTTTGTCCAAGCTAATAGACACAAATATACAAAAATTGAAAAAACATTTTGCATACAATCATAAAAATAACATTTTCTAAGTTATTTACTGTCCGATTGTAACAATAGAGGTATCAAAATATTTACCTTGGTTTAAGCTAAATATTAGGTATCATTGCAATTTTTTGTTTTTGCTTTGGCTTTCATGAAATTTAGCATTACAATTTTTAAACGGCCGCCATTTTGAAATGGGTGAAAATATTATTTTATTTTTTTAGAGTATATTATGTGGTTCGAAGTTAAATATTCATATCAAGTCTCAAAACTATATCTAATACCGTTTGGGAGAAAAGGTATTTTTTTTTTAACACACATACAGACAGATGCCAAACTAAGCGAGTTAAGACACATCTTCAAAGAAACTTTTTTGTTTATTTTTACCTACTTAATCATTTTCTGAAGTTTTGTCCCACATTTTTTGAACGCTCTGTATATATGAGTGTGTGTGTGTTTGACATGTGCAGTTTTTGTAATTTTAATGACAATGAAGCCTAACAGCTAATCTCCAAGGAGGTACCTGAGGATGAATTTTTTTATTCTGGAACACGTCATTCAGTTTTTACTAGTGGACAGGTTGACTGAGACACGTGATCATCATCTGTCCAAAACTAAAATGAATCAAGTTATTTTGGTATACAGTTAATTACTGAATGTTAAGAGTAAGAGTGCAACAAGTAATAGTTCACCGTGACTGGGGTGACCCTTTTCAACTTCTATGAGTTGATTCTGCCCATTCATTAATTCTATTCCTATATCAGTTGAAAGTAATCCACTTCTTCCGAGCAGAGCTCAAAACAATGGTTGTGTTCTTTTGGTTTGGAAATTAGATACTTGTTCTGACATAAAAAAAAAAAATTGAGCTGTTATTGAACAAGAATTTTTCTATGTGTAGCTGGGAAGCTTTAAGTAATGGTAGTTTTTATGATCTACGAGAGTGTCTAGTTGACGATCTAGGTTGTGAGAGAGGCAACGATGCTCAGCAAAGGGAGAGGAGTTGCCTTAGGTTTCACCAAGATCACAACTCCCAACAGCATGACTGCAGTAACACTATATGTTCAACAGCTGAGAGATCACATGATCTGTCAGTATCCTTGTTATAATGCAGGCTTGATACGTACTCTTGAGTTTAACATATTAAAAAGATACAAAGCCATTATAAAGCCGTTTAAACAGTATACCTTAAGTACAAATTGTTCTGAAGGCGTGGCATCTGAGTGAGAGATGCTGGCTGATCCTGAGTCTGAACTACTGGTCACTTCTTCATTCCCTGCAACAGTAATGAATGAATGAAGTTTGGCAAAGTTAATTACTACGCTTATTGAGTTGACAATGTTTGAGGTTACACAGTCTACAAATCTTATCTTATATCTGAAACCCAGGTCATACTACAAAATAATGTTGAGAAGTAAAATCTAAACCCAATTTTGTTATGTGCCATTTTCGTCATCATTAACAAGGGAATTTATTCATGGAAAACATAATCAAAACAATTACACAAACTGATTTAGGGTGAAAAAAATTGATTACAAAACAAAGACTATTTTAAGTAAAATTTTCTATCTTTTTATTATACTTAACATAAAATGTGGTATATATATTTTTTCCTGAAAAAAATTAGCTACGGGGTGAGAGATTGTTGAGAACTCTTCATATAGTATTGTTTTTTAATGTGTTTATGATCGAGTAGTCATATGTTTTTTGACAGGTGAATTTGAAGACTAATTGTTCATTGTTAATGGTTTTCTTTTTACATGTGGCAACAGCTTGAAATGTAAATACATTAAAGTGTTTATTGATTGTGATAAAGTATTATGTCTTATTTAAAGACTTTATTCACAAATGTTAACCAAACTGAGTTCTGCTGATTTTTAGTATAATCTTAAAAGTGATTAAAAAAATTATGTGATTTGAATTTGGAATTACAGCAGTGATGATACATGTAAAATTATTAAAAAAATACCATATTTTGATTAAATGAAAAAAAAATGACTATGCATGGTTAAAATTGTGGATCAAACACTGGTAGTGCAGTAAATAATAACCTTGCTTTGGGGTGCTTTGTTATGCATCATATAGTGGTAGACCTGTGTATTTACTTAATCTTTAGTGATTACATATTAATATGCATACATGATGTAAATAATACCTTGATGCGGTCGTTACCAGAGGCTTTAGTTATTAGTAATGACACCGTCTGCTTAAGCCTACAAAATAAAATCTTTTGTTTGCAATAAATAAAATTTAAACAAAATTGTGTTTAAGAAAATTAGTGATAAATGTTAATTTTATGCCAGCAATGCATTTATTCAGTCTCAGTTAAACTGTAAAATCAACAGTAGAATCACAGATCAATATTATAACCTTCTAATTGCCGTGATCAATTATAGATTGAAATTACTACTTTTGATCTTTACTTTTATGTTGCTGTTATTGCTTAGCAACCCTTATTGTTGTTTGTGCTGTGATCAATTTGTTTGCAGGGTGTTTCAGAACTCTCTAGCAAACTTTTGAGTTATTGATTCTAGGCTAAGAGTGAATGTAAATATCACACTTAAATCATCCAAAAGTCCTCAGTTACTCACAGAGCCACCATTTTGATTTTTCAAAAATAATAATTTTTCTCAAAAACCGTAAAACGTAACATTTTAAAATTTGTTATACACATTAATAATAACCGTAAGGCCAACTTACGAACAAAATTTCAAAAATTTTCTAAAGTAGGAATTAAAAATGGTGGCCATCCAAAATTTTCAAATAAGAACAACTTTTAAAATAATAGTCGTATAACAATTTTACTAAAATAACTTTTTTTAGAGACAATATAAAAGCAAATCTAATGATATCCTATTTAATGAGATTGAATAAAAAATAAACGAGATATGACACATTTTGTGGTGTATGGCAGATGGAGCAGGTCAATGTATGCAGCCAATACAACAATGTGACAATCACCTAACCCCTAAAACTGATTTTATAAGTTAATTAGTTAGTTTCAATTTATTCAATATTTATTAACTTAGTTAGGATTTATTATTATTTTGTTAATACAAATCAGGGTTAAAACAATTCCTTTTATATTTTCATTGCCGAATATAACGAAAACATAGAAAGAGTTTAAGGAAAAACAAATAAGGTTGTTTTAACTAATATTCTTATGTTTAATGATAAAATAAATTTGTATTAACTTATGAATCAATCATTATTAGGGGTTATGTGATTGTTACATTGTTGTATTGGCTGCGTACATTGACCTGCTTTATCTGCCACACACCAAAAAAAGTGTCATACCTCGTTTATTTTTTATTTGATCTAAATAAATAGTATATAGTTAGAGTTGCCTTTAAATTGTCTGAAAAAAGTTATTTAAGTAAAAGTGTTATACTACTATTATTCTAAAAGTTGTTCTTGTTTGAACATTTTGGATGGCCACCATTTTGAATTTCCACTTTAGAACATTTTGACATTTTTTTCGTAAGTTGGCCTTACTATTATTAAGGTGTATGCCAAATTTCAAAATTTTACGTTTTAGAGCTTGAGAAGAAAAATTTTTTTTAAAGAACAAAATGGCGGCTTTGTGAGTAACTCAGGACTTTCGGATGATTTAAATGTGATATTTACATTTGCTCTTAGCCAAAAATCAATACCTCTAAAGTAGGGGTGTGTGAGTAGTGATTTTTGAGTTCGAGTCGAGTAGTTGGCATTTTTTTCGAGTATGGAGTATTTTCGAGCGAGTATTTACAGAAGGATTTCCTGTTCACCCAAGACAACTAACTGTAAAAGGCAGACACCATCCTAAGCCTATGTTAAGTTTTGCCAGATTTGTAAATATATACAGTACATCTAAACTGAAGACAATAATTTTGATTTGTTTGTAACTGTAACATTTAATAAATAAAACTTTTTACTTCCTGCCTTCCGATATTTTTATGTGGTATTGTTTTCTTTAACCTTTTTCCATTTTTCATAGCTAATATGATGTAAGAAACTAAGAAAGTATTTAATTAATTGAAACAACGTGGATTATGAAGATTTAATCTGTTCACTCATATTACAGATCAGATTTTCTATACAAGCCAATTATACTGTTTCACAGACATTATATGTTTATCTGGTGGTTCAGTTCAAAGTGTACCGCGAAAACGTAGTGAAGCTTGTTGGCAAAAGTTGCATCCAACCAAACTGATGCTAAAATTCAGGAATCATCGCCAAATGCGGTCATTTGCTTTCAGAATTGCCTCCTCTCAAAAAAAAATTTATTGTGTACGCCAAAAACAGTGGATCTGTATTCTGTGGGTATTTAATATAGTAATAACAAGGTTACAACTAACCGGAAATAAGCTCTGAATTATATAATCAAATTTTAAAATCTGGATGACAAAGACTGTAGTTCAATCAATTGATAGTAATAACTAAGCAGGTTTACTACAAATAAATTTTAAAGTCACTTAAGATGAATTAGTTTTTAAATTATGATCGGTAATGAAATATTTGCAACTTTAAACTACTTCGATACATGAGGCTACACTGAACAACAGATAAATAATTATGTCATTACGAGATTTGACATAATTATTTTTCATTAAAACCTGGTGTAATCGAATGAAAACCATAGACATAGTCGGCTAATATAATAGGTCTAACCGATTGGCGACGAGATGCAGTCTGAAAGATCAGCTAAAAGCCAACTAGTGATACAGTGAAGATTTTGGGCAGCTTAACAATAAACTTATGAATAAAAAACGAGACATTTGATAAGGCTTCGATACAATAAAAATTATTTTCCGAATCTCTAAATTCGTCGTATTTTGTTTAGAAAAGGTCTTCCAACAGTTTACGTCGACATTGACGTCAATGTGAACAGGGATCCGTTCAGTGAGTTTACGAATCAAAATTATCATACTTTACCACCTTTTACACTCCAACTGTGTTATCGTCTAACCTAGTCAGAAAACCGTTCAACAATTTGACAGTAAAAACTATCGTATGCAAAATATTACACACAGTTTTGGTGATCTAAGGCGTTTTTGGAATAATAATTAATAGACGTTCGCCACAGATATATATCTGTTTTTTGATTTGACGGGAAATACGAGGGCCGTTCGGAAAGTATCCTCTCTGGTTGCTCATAGAATAGGAAGTGAAGGGGATAGTGCCGCCATAGTAGCGTTGACGCGCAGGTCTCATCAGTTGGCATCCAGCCGTGGTACTGTGAAGGTCGTCCGAGGGCTAGTTCGTTTTCTGTAGCTTGTGAAAATGGCATCTGTCATAGAAAGTCCCGCCAAATGTGAGGTGCGATCTGTCATTCGATTTTTTACAGCCAAGCAGTATTCAGCGGCAGCCATTCATAGAGAACTGTGCACTGTGTATGGACCGGCAGTAATAAGTGAAGGAGTTGTTCGGGAACGGGTCAGACATTTCAAAAACGGCCAAACTAACGTCCATGATAAAGAGAGGAGTGGCAGACCATCTGTGGTTACTGATGGACTTGTCGAGAAAATCAACGAGAGGATTCGTGACAATCGACGGTTCACTATCTCAGAGCTTTGGGATGAATTTCAACAGATTTCTAGGACTGTTTTGTACGAGATAGTGACAGAAAGGTTAGGCTACAAGAAATTATGTGCTCGATGGGTCCCGAAAATTCTTTCAGAAAACCACAAAAACCAGCGAATGGACTCTGCTATTGACTTTCTTAAGCGCTATGATCAAGATGATCATTCTTTTCTGAACCGAATTGTAACGGGCGATGAAACATGGGTTAAATATGTGAATCCGGAGACCAAAGAACAATCAAAGGTGTGGGGTCGTACAAACTCGCCACACAAACCAATGAAAGCCCGGCAGGATTTTTCCGGCAGGAAGTTAATGGCAACTGTGTTTTGGGATGCAAAAGGAATTCTTCTTGTGGAGTTTATGGAACATGGTGCAACAATCAATGCAGGTTCGTACGTTGAAACTTTAAAAAACCTATGAAGGGCAATTCAGAACAAACGCCGCGGTTTATTGTCGTCTGGCGTCATTTTCCTTCATAACAACGCCAGACCCCAGAGTGCTCGAAAAACCAAAGAACTTCTTGAACAATTTCAATGGGATGTTTTTAGCCATCCACCATACAGCCGAGGTTTAGCTCCCAGTGACTTTCATCTGTTCATGCACTTGAAGAAATGGCTGGGCTCTCAGAGGTTTGAGGACGATGAGGAACTCAAGAATACAGTCGCTGGCTGGCTCAAGGCACAGGCGGCCAATTTTTATTCTGAAGGGATTTGTAAGTTAGAGCAAAGATATGATAAGTGTTTGAATGTTTTTGGAAATTATGTTGAAAAATAGCTGAAAGATGTAGTTTTAGGATGTATATAATAAAATAGTTTTAATTTATGTCTGAGTTTTATTTAAAGCACACCGGAGGTTACTTTCCGAACGGCCCTCGTAAATCAATAATGTTGTGTCACACGCTGCTATAACGACATTACCATATTTTATATGATATGATACGGTATTTTCTTACGTTATTGGACGATTCCTTGCTCAGATTAAAAAACAAAATAGACCTCAATCGACTCGCAAGAAATATACGATAATTTCGTTTCCAAAAAGGAGCTGAACGGTTCCTTGCACGTACGTATACTACAACCGAGATGAACTTTCACCTAGAAAAGATGGGAAGTTTGATTCTTGGGTTGTAAAGTGACCCGTTCTCGGGATTTTGATTGAACGATAATATTGATATGAACGAAAATATGCATAATTTCCACGGTGCACAGACTATTAGATTTGTATTGGTAACATGTCTTTTTGAGCATCTTGAACCGGATCTCTCGTCCTCTTTCTTGGGTCATAAAGACACTAGCCAGCACCTCTGTTTTATTCACGCTATTTTAAGTGACTAGTAGACTCGACAACCAACATGTGTGATCGCTACTACGGTAACTATTTACAGTGATCGCTACCTTCCCAGCTCTGTTGATCACTTTGAACTGAACTAGTTCAAATCATAATGAATGAACTCGTTCACTACGTCGACTAGTTCATTTGACTGTCGTCATGTACTACCTATTCTTAGGCGTATTGTTTAGTTCATAATTACGTGTACCAAACTGATAATGTATGATTAAAGGTAAAATAAAACACAAACATTTTTATTGATAACTTATAAAACTGTTTACTCTTAAAATTAAATTAAGATGTAAATCTGATATTTCGTGAAATACAACTACTCGATCGAACTTCGAGAAGTTTCGGGAGCTTCGAGTTGAGTTTGAGTAGTAAAATACTCGATCCAAAACTCGAAGTTTCGAGTACTCGCACACCCCTACAAAAAGTTTGTTAAGAGTTCTCAAACACCCTGTATATAAATATATAGATTATTACTATTCATTTATTTTACACCTTTTCAAAATTATAAAATAAGTGAATTAAATAGTAATACACCAAATATACAATTTCTTGTAATTCACGAAATCATCTTACATTTGATAGTAAAAAGAATAGTGATGCCTTAGAGGAGAGAGTTTTATAGGCTTAGAGGAGATAAGCCTATGGAGTCTTATATCTCTTAACATAGCAATAAATGAACTTATCCAAATTTTGCAGATTTCCTATTTATGTTAAGGCATCTAACATGTCATAGTAAATACTTAATTCAAACAAAGTGTTTTGCTCTGTCCAGTGGTAAAAAATTGCATTGATACCAGCAACACACATAATAAATCAAATTTTGCCTACAAGCATTATGCTTGAATATTGGTAGCTGCCAATTTTAGATTGGTAAACATTGCCCGAACTTTGGGTGATGCCAGCCAGGGTTAGAGTTGCAAACAAAGAGTGTAAAATAAAGAGATGCATGCAATAGAAGCACTCCGGTTAATTCTACATAATGCAAACTTACATTATTTTGTAGACAAAATTAGTAATCTTTACCTTCTTCCTTAGATTTCTCTCCATCAATGTCTTTCTTCCTGAAAATAGAAATTGTTATGTCAACAACCTTCAGAATAACAGAAAATTTACTAAAAAAATGACAGTGAATCATTAGTTGTAAATAAAATTGAAGAACAATCATAACATATTTGGCTCAGTGACTAAGATTTCGGACGGCGGAGGATAGGGTCCAAGGTTCAAATCCCCACTGAGCCAACGATCGGTGCTTCACTCGTTGAATAAAGTTCACGCACAGGCCTGTAGGCTCATGCGAACTGGCAAGTAAAGATAAAAATATGTAAAGTAATATATATATAGTAAAGATTACTATATATAAAACACAATCCATAGTAGGATATGTTAATGGAGGGCTAGTGCACCACTTAACTGTGTGGAAACACATTTTTTAATTGGCATATTACTTGTTGGTGTAACTTGCTAATGAGTTAAATGACACACAAAACAAGTTTAATGCAATAAAAGAGCCAAATAGTTCATATATAATGTTAATGGATTTTGGTCAACAACATTTACCATATTTTGACCAAAGGAATAGGAGTGACTTTTTACTAATGCTACTTATACATGGTGTAATGAAAAATTATGGATCTATCTTCATTTCTACTGAATGAGTTCAGTTACGAAATTGTGATTTACAGGTTAGATTTGGGGCACTAGGCCTAGGATTTCAATAGTAATGAAAAGAAAGGAAAGCAGCATACCTGATAAACTTGGTAGACTGGTACACTGTAGATAGACACAATCACATTCTGCTAGATAAAATGCTACTTCTGTTTTAATATATGTCATATAATAGAATCAGAAGTGACATTTTTGTGTTTAAGTGTGTAAAACTGGGCACTTTAAGTAAACCTCTTACTTCCTCCAAAACTCAAAGTGTTGAAAGATGTTAAACCACAAATGATTATTATTATGTGATTATTTTGAATCACATGTTAATTACTCCATAATATTATGGGGTAATTCTTCCTCCAGGAACTTAGACTTAGTTTTTAGATTACAGAAAAGGGCTGTTAGACTTATGAGCGGGCTGCGACCCAGAGATAGTTGTATAGATGCATTCATAAAATTAGGTATTCTGACTATTCCATCATTGTACATTTATGAAGTCTTAGTTTACACCAAATCCACAAACCATACTAACTACCCACCCACTCATAGTTATAATACACGTAATAGAAATAACCTAACTTCTGTACAACACAACCTTAGAATTAGTGAATGCAAGCCAAACTTTGTTGGACCTAAATTCTTTTATAAATTACCTTCTGAACTAAAGACAATAGAGAAACTTAGTACTTTCAAACTAAAATTAAAAAAATACCTAATCAGCAAAAGTTTCTATAGTATTACAGAATTTCTGGAATCTTAGCCCTCCCTAGCCTAGCCTACCTTAACCTTTTTCCACTTCATCTCTTCGATGAAAGTGCTGACGGATCCCATGCCAACACTGGTCTACGGGACGACGCGGGATGTATGGGATGTATGTATGTATGTAAGTAATGAGAAATAATTTAACCTTAACAACTCGCTTAGCTAGTGTAGGAAACCAGCACCTGGAATAACTATTGACACTGGTGAAAGTACAACACAAATTTATTATTACAGTATATCATCTTGACAATCCCTTCCAAATATTACAATTATCTTATCCTATTTTACACTACCTTTTAATACCTATCTTATCCTTTTAATATACCCTTCTCATTCAATAATAGACAATATCAATTATATGTTTATAAATCTTCAATCAAATTACTATTAACATTGGCTTCAATATACAGTCCGGTGAATCAATAATTTCAAGAATATTATTTACAAAAAGCAACAGCAAACTCCTATGCTATTAAATCACAATCCTCTAAACAATCATATAAACCTCACATTATGAATCAACTAAATAAGTATTATATGTGCAAAACGTATACACTAACAAGTGAAAATTATATATTCAATAACAAGTTATTCTCAAGAATAATCAATAATTATTTCCAATCATAAGTAACAATCAAACAATAATAATCAACCTTAATATAATGACGACCTAATCAGTTTACCATATGATTTTAGTTATATTATTTTACAGATATTTTTCAAGAGATAAGCTAAATATTCAAATGACCCTAGTTGCTATGCTTTATTCATCTCAAGAATTATCCAATATTTATGGTTTATATATTCAACGCAATATTTATTCATTTACTATATATCTATATCAACTCAAAACAACCATTTATACGGACAATGATCAATTACATGTATTCATAAATTTACAATTTAAATTAACAATCTCAACACATTAACTTATACCAGACTCAATTCCCTCGAACAGTGAATTATATTTTATTATTAAATTACGATTATTATTAGCTTCTTATATGGGTAATGTACTGCCTGTCGGCTTATGCTTTGGTGTAGGTAAAACGTAACTGAATGCCCTCACAAAATTTCCTTTCATCTACAAAATTTATATTTTCGTTTCCCTTAAACCCTGGAGGTGTTAAACAAATTTTAACATACCCCTGGACTCTATGTTTCCTGCAGGTATGGGGTGTCCACGTGCCGTAGTGGATTCGGCGTCCGCTTGTCCCTCAGAGTCAGGTGGTTTGGTTGGGTCTGGAGTCGTTTGCAGTCCCTTGGGGGTGGGTGGAGTCTCTTGCAATCCCTTGAGGTGGCTTCTCTGGCCTACAGGATAGGCTGCAAGTCCGGTTGTCCCTCAGGTTCAGGTTGGCCGCTCGTGAAGTCCTCCGGGGGTTGATATCGCAAGGGGTTGGACCGTGGCTCCAAGTCCTCCTCTTAGCTCGTCCCATGTTTTTTCTGCAGAGACGAAGCCTAGGTAGTTGGACTACCAAGTGCTGGTCCTCCCTATTGGTCTATTTCTCGAAGTCCTATCACTTGCCGAACTCTCCTCAGACTCCCCTTTCTTTCCCAACTATCTCATTCCCCCTGCCACTCACTGGACATGCCTATGATTTCGGAAAAACCAATTATTATCGGTGGTCATATCACGGATCACCCTATAGCCCATTTTCGTAATGGGCAGGACCTCCGGAGCTTCTGCTGAATCTCTGCCGCATCAGCATTCATCGACCTAATTTTGGTGAGTCTAAAATTTCATTATTCTCGTCATCATGTGTACAGTGCTGACCCTGCTTCCTTGACATCCGATCCCTTGCTTTCTGAGTTAACACTCTCAGGATGTCCTACTCAAATTTTACCAACTCCACTTTCTGTACCGTATTTCCTGTTATAATGAAACCTCTTTCTCATTTTTACTGTTAATATTAATTTTTATTTTATTATTATTAATAATTATGAAGGAATATTGTGCAAACGTGTAGCAGTTAAGTAAACCTCAAAGGTTTACAAGTGCTCTATAGTTGGCAACACCTCATCCACCTACCTCAAGTGTGACTGTGTATCCACTTATTTAGTGACTGAGGAAGAGGCCAGTGGCCCCGAAATGTTTCACTATTCAATTCTTTGTTATGTGATTGTGTCTATCTACAGTGTACCAGTCAACCAAGTTTACCAGAAATTGAGATTTAGTGTACATCTTTATGCAACTACGTAAAAGAAGAACTGTTTTCAAGAATGTTATTAAACTCATAAAAAAACCAAAATCTTAATATCAGGGTATAGTTTTATTGTTAGTATGAGAAGCTAATGAACAACAGGAAGCAAGCCTAGGACCGGATGGAAATAACTGTAAAAGGGACCTTACAAAACTTTTTAAAAAAAAAGAGAAAATGTGATGGGTCTGCAGCAGGAGTAGTACAGAATACAAATTTAAGCAAAGGAAAAATCTAGAACTGTGAGAAAGGCTGTCATAAAGAGTTTCCTTCCCTAACACACTTGCAAATAAAAAGTTGACATCTAGACACCTATATTTCATTTAAATAGTGCATATAACATTTTTATAAATTATAAACCAGCTTGAAAACAATATTTTGTACTGTTAACTAACTTATTTGTGAGAATCATGTTATCCTTTAATATTTTTTAATAATTGTAGTTTTATATCCAATAAAGTATACTCTATTTACTTACAAATAATCTTATTAAATATAACATTTTTGTTTATTCCTTAAAATTACAAAAGGTAATATCAAAACCTTTATATAACCAGTACTAAACAGATTTATGCACTGATCTTAGTACATAAATACACAGAAATTGACAGTACTGCATGCACAGAATAAGGATGAAGAGTTACTTACATGCCATTGATGCCATTAGCGTGTTCATTGTAAATGACTGTATCCTGCCTGGAGAAACAGCCGTCTTTCCCTGAACTTAACCAAAACGGTGGGTCTTCTTCATTAGAATCTTCACTATCGGCAACAACTCCTCTCATGGTTGAAAACTGTTTGCGTTTGTTGTGCACTGGTCTTTCACTCCAGTCTGAATCACTTTCTGATTTTTCACACAAGCACAAATCTTTATTGTCAACTATTTGTTTTTTTGAAGGTTCGTCAATGTTTATATGCTCCATATAGAGAGATATTGATCTCCCAACTCGTTTCTTTGTTTCCTCTCTTGTGTCAGATTTATTTCTTAGTTCACCATCAGATTTTTCTTTTTTAAGAGATTTTTTCACACGAGGTGGAGGCTTTGGACTTTCATGGGATAAAGTTTGGAAATTCTGGTTTGAGTTAGCAAAACACTTCACTCCATTTTGCACTTCAGGCATATTTGCTACAATGTACGATTTGTTAGAATTCACACAAGATTTACTGCTTGACACCTGTCCTTTTTTACGAGTTGGAAGTTCAAGGCTATTGTAAAATTTTTGTTTGCCTTCAAAAGAACGTCTTTTGGGTCTAGAGCTAGCTGAATTACTCCTCTGCTTACAAGATGTTTGTTTGGAGACCAATGTACCCCCAGAAGGAGGCAGACACTTCTCAGAGATAAAAACACAATCTTGATTTAAATCTAAAATTTGAGGAAGCGAGTTTTCACCAAAAATATTCGGGTTTTCTTTAAAAATGGATTTCAAGTTCAATACCTCAATAGTGTTGGACTTGTTAACATCCTTGTAATTGTCTTTGGGTGGCAGAGAGCAGTTGCTCCCATCAAAGGAATTTCTATAAAGATGTGAGGATGTACTGAAACATTCTTTTTGGCAAGTAGATGCTTTTGGAATTACACTTACTTTAGACTCTACTACATCACAGCTTAAGCTTTGTTTTAAATTAAGATTGGTTGAACTCTGTAATGCTCTATTTAAAAGCTCTTGCTTGACTTTTTGTTCCTCAGCTAACTCTCTTAGAGCTTCGTCATAGCATTGCAGTTGTGCGTCAATGCGCTGCCTGTCTAGGCTTAGCCCATCTCCTTTGCAAGGCTTGTTCAATACATCCACACTCTTACTCCAATGATAAGAAGATACTGACATAGATTTGTTTCTTGTATGGTGTCGTGCGTGTTTCTTTGAATCATCCAACAACTCAAGTGAATGTGATTCATGGAAAGCATTCTTCTTAACAACAGTACTTACTAAAGACTCCTCATCTAAGCTATCCAATGACTGAGTGAATTCTACAATTTCTGAAGTATCGAGAGCCTCGGAATCTTCACTGTTCAGCCTATCAAATGACTGAGAACTCTCAATGTCTTTACTTTTAGAAACACATTCATCTAAATCGTCCAGAGAAAATGATTCTCTGACACCTCCAACTTTTATTTTATTCTGACTACAATTTTGTACTTCTATAACTTCACTTTCAATGTCCTGTAAACCATTTATTTGTCCATTTTTAATTATGTTGTTGTCTTTAATTTGACCTGTATCATTAATGATTGGTGAGGGAATACTATCATCTGTCTTGTTGGCATTGTCAATCACTTGCACTACTCTGTTAAATTCCCAAATCTCCTCACTGCCTTTGAATGTTCCTTCTTTGCCCAGAGTGCCCTCTACTGACATCTAAAAATATAAAATTCCAACATTAATTTGATAAAGGCAATAATTAATAAAACTTGACTACTTGTACAAATGTCTGTATAAAAAATCTCAAAGTTCACCCAACTGTTATTCAAAATTTAGATTTTTATAAAGCACAACATTTCACACAACTTAGTTCATTTTCATCTCTTAAGATAAACACTTTTTACAAAAGTGGTATTAAAAGATAAAACGAAACTAATATTAGTTACAATGTGATTTCTTTTGAGAAAGTTTGATTTTAGTCACTGGAAAAAGAAGATTAAGATCAGAAAAGATTATGTGCATTTATATTAAAATTGACACTATTTAACACAACTACCATAGAACTTTGAATATTCTACAATATTTCTTATGCTGGCTGGTGCCACTGTCAGGTGACCCTAACGAATAAGTCAACTCATCCAATTTTACTGTAAGCTCAGCTGTTTCGAAGTATTTAACACTTCATCATTAGGCTTGGAACATTCACACATACAAAGTATTGTCTTGTACATGACATACAACATATAACACTTGTCTTGTACAGGTACTAAAATCGTTTGGCCACGGCGATTTCCTGGTTTAAGTTTTTTCATGTTTTCTCGTGACGCATTGTGTAAAATGACTAAGTGCGATATCCTATTTGTAATTTAAATGTTCACATGTCTGTTTGCTAGATTTAAGAAATGACTTAATAGTCCTAACCTCATCATTTGTACAGTTTGTCAATAAAGCCATTTTTCATTTCATTTCAGGTCAGTATAGTTACAACTCTACTCATATTTTACTTTAATTGCTTTGTTCTATAAAATTAAGTTTCTAATTTAATAGTTGTTACATATATATGAAATTCCATATAATTTTAGAATCTGTACAAAAATAATCTCATGATGGTGAATATTCTATAAAACTAATGGGAAATGTGATTCTATAAAAAGTGTTTATAGAATCACATAAACACTGTAGCAGGCAAAAATTTATTCATTAAACATTTAAATTTGTGGAATTATTAAATTTTTTTCTTTAACACCCTTACAATTCCACCCAGAACCAAATTAAGAAATTATAAAGGTAGACCTAGAATCTTATGTCACTTTCCACATTATGTAAATAGAAATGATAATAAAATGTTATTCTACTTTTAACCACTCTCCTTAATATCTTAAATTCTCTTTCATATATTTCATTACTATTAAGTCTTACATTTTTATTTTTAATCTAATATAATCTTGGAAAAACAAAATTGTGGCCAAATTCTTTGTGCTGTCACTCTGAGAGCAACAGACTATATGCAGATAGACGTGAGTAGGAGAGGCTTGTCAACCACAGCCAGGTCACTGGAGTTGAACCAGATGTTATATGAGTAAGAAGGAGGAGATTAAGAAGATGGCTGAGACATATTTATAAGAACAAATGAGAACAAGGTGGTGAAGATTGTTTTGATGGAAAAACCGAAAGAGACCTGTAGGAGACATAAGATGTGCTGGTATGATTAAGTAGACGTAATCCTCGAGAAGATGGGAGAGGATGTGGCGATGACACAGGAGAGAATGCAGACAACTAGTTGTCGAGGCTGACTCATCTTAGTTTAGACTGATCACAGCTGTAGGAATAAGGAGTTGATTTGGATAAATTATATATTAAAACGTATATTAACTTTTTAAGCTGCAAAGATTTGTAAATAACGTAATATTATCATATTCTAATAGAGTACGGAACAACTGGAAACTGAATTGATACATCAGCTTGTTGTTATCCTAACCTTGTTGTTATCCAACATTTCACTATCTGTGAGATCCAAGGAGGGCGTTCTCTCAAGAGTAATCCGACTTCGGCGATCAGGTGTGATGATCAGTTCTGGTATATGAGGCAGACTGGAGTCTGGGGTTATAGTGAAGTCTGGCAGTGGCAAGTTAGACTCTAGACTGCTGTCTGGGAAGTCTGGAGGAGGCGGAAGACTGCGATCTAATGGCAAACTATCATCACTGTCCCACTCTGTGTCTGAGTCCCCTCTCACCACATCTGCTTCCACTAGGACTACCAATAATATTTTCAAAACATATATCTCCCTTAGCAATGAGAAAATTTAAAATTTTGAGTATATGCAGCATGTTTTTTAAGTAAGTACACTACCGCTATCTGTTGGCAAGCCACTGCTACTATTATACGGATCCATTTGAAAGTGTTCAAAATTGCTTATGAGTGTTTAAAATGTTTCTCCTATTGAAAATGCTGCCGACTGTAAAGTAAGCACTGTGATAAGTTTTCTTATCCCTAAAAGCATGAAGGCAGCTAACATGCACCGTGAGATTTGTAAAGTTTATGGAAAAAACACACTGAGTGATCGGATGGTACAGAAATGTGGCTGTGTTCCCAAGATGTTAACAGAGAAATCACAAAAACAGATGTTTAGTGAGAATCACATAAACAAATATTTAGCCATTTCCTTCAAATTCCTAGAGCGTTACAATCAGGATGGTAACAATTTTTTTAACTACAATTGTCATGTGACAGATCTCACGGTCAATGTCGGCTGCTTTCACACCTTTAGCATTAAGAAAACATATCACCACGCATACTTTACAGTCGGTAGCATTTTCAATTAGCTTTAAAACTTTAAAAGTTTATAAGTGGTTGCGAAACCTTGGAGAAGGATTGTAAAGGCGGCTGTGACTTGACAACAGATAGCGGTACACAGCGTGCATAAGCCGAATGCAGACTGCAACACTACAACCACATAATTCTAAAATGGTTCTTACTTTAAAAACATGTCTTGTGGTAAAACCCTAAAATCATTTGCAGCCACAGAATTTAACATTAAAACCAATATTTTCATGCCCCCATGAGTCAAAATTTAAACCAAAAACTCTACCGAGATATATGCTTGAAACCTAATGATGTATTCTTGCTTGCAAAGAGTAAGAAACTCGATACAAAATCTATTGAACTTAAGGTTAGAGCTGGATATACAGCCCTCAATCCTAAACAGTAATAATGTCTCAATCCAATTATGATTGCAAGAAATTGAAACTTTGGGGTTGCAGAAAAGTAACAATATCACATTCCTCTGATTCCTTATTTCATACACAGCTGTCAAATTATTGTATGACTCTTTATTTAGCAGCTTAGAGAATTTAAAACCTAATTCTTCAGTGTTAAAGCAGTCGCACCGTTTTAAACAAAACATATTTATCAATTCTATGAATAAATTTTATTGAATTTTTTTCAATAATCTAACTATGCCGTAACAGGTGAAAATGTGTTTATGTAAAATTAAATATATGGAATTAATAAATATATTTCCTTTAAACCACCAACATTCCACCAAGAACAAAATAAAGAGATGTCACACAGAACTTAAAATACAGTATAAATAAATGATAAATCCAGATATTTGTCAATATCTTAAGCTGATTATAATTAAAATATGAAATCTACATCAAGCTTTTTCACATGGTTCCAAAAAAAATCAATTCTAATGTAAGCTTAGCAAGGCATTCAATTATGTTGGTCACCTTGAATAAAGATAGTTCTATAATCACTATGAGTTCAAATACCTTAAAACGCCAGTTTCTACCTATTTTTTCATACTTTTTTTATCAGTTCACTGATTACTTCATATGAATGGTCATTCCTGATATCATCATATGAGTTTGCCAGTCTTAAAAAAATGATTCCACTAACATATCTGATACCAACACCATCACATCTAGTCTGTTCATGGCAAACTTCTTTTTACTTTTATCAGCAGCTTTAAGCTCCTAAAAACCGTATTATTTAAAGGAAGTACAAATGGTAGATCCGTGCAACCAATGATGCTTGTAGTGATACAGCAAACATTTTGTGTCTCAACTACTTCTCTACACGGAAATGGAGAATTATTTTAGAAGTGCCCTCATATTACCGAATTTGCAGTATAAGCGTTTAGTTTAAGACTATGAAAACTTGCTCATGTGAGTTTAATGGGGCCTTATGGCAACAATCTATATAAAAGACCATTTGATTTACCTTTTTTAAGTTAGTTAGATGTAATCATAAAATCTTACACTTGAAGAATTGATTCTTAAAGTTCAACTGACAAATGACTATTCTGCACTGCAGTGTTAAAAGTGAATGAACTCTACTCACAACTGGGTTTAGGAGGGTCCATGGTAGTGTCAACAGATGCTTCATGACCATTTCCATTCTCAACAAAACTTTCCCGGTGAGATTCCAATGTGCCAAGAGCCATTAAACTGCGACGCCTTACCTACAAAGGTATTATTTATTTTCCACATATTTAAATAAGCTTAGTTAAATATTGTGAAGGGTGGTCTGATAAATCTAAATACATTTGGTTTACTATATTTGCTTCCTCATAATTTAAGTATTTTTAGCTTTCAAACTGAGTCAGTCAAAGAAATATAAAAGATAAAACCTAAGTATTAGTACTTGAGTCAATATATGAAATAAGAGTTTTTAAGCAATTCAATATGAACAAAAAGAGTGTGAACAGCAAGAAATAAAATTAGTCATATCAGAATTGCATCTTGTTGATTTATGTGGATCTTTACCACTGCTATTTCACAAGTTAGTTCCTCGCTTTTTATGGGGAGGCCTCAACCTTGTCTAGAGCTACTTTTTTGTGAGATTTCCTGCTGTATTCAGAACTTGTGAAAGCACCTTAGAATTTGTATACCTTATCAGTAATTCATGAGTTACACATGCGGCTGTATATTATTGAGATAAAGTTTAATGCACTCAACCTAAAGTTTATTTAGCCCAACTGAGGCATCGAATAAGCTCAAGATAATCATGATGAATATATACAAAATGCAGAAGCCAGCATGAACATTTGCGTTTTATATTGTCACATGGCTGCAAGGAGAATTGTTGAACCTTAACTTTAAGCAGATCACATAATTTGTTACAGTTTGGCCGCTGAGATTTTTAACCTAATGAAAGCACTTGTGTGAGAGATATATTGTTAGTTGGGAAAGGAGAGGAAAAGTTACTCTTCTCTCACTATTGGACCGATGTGCCACTGTACCACTTAACCTATTGCGAATCGAGTAGCGTAGTGTGCGCCTGTGCATAATGGTATGAATTAACACATTCAGTGCTACGTGGCCGTAAAGTCAGCCACGCTTTCCGACCGCTAATCATCCAAGCGGTTGTCACCAGTGGTGGCAGATGGCAGTCTACTGATTATTACATTTACTGATTATTAAATCAGTCTTCGCTCAGCCTTTGCCGGATTCGTTTGTTGGTAGGTCTCACACTTCTGCGTAGAGATTGAAATTGTCGTTTCCCGGCGACACGTTGTAGCATTTTTCAGCCAGCCGACAACAGGTTGCAGCAACCTGTTCTTTTGGCAACTATTGTCGATTGCCCGTTTTCAATCATTGCAGCTGGCGTTGTGTTATTCAACATTTTGGTATTTAGTGTGTTGTTTTTAAAATTGAATTAGTGACTATTAATTGACTGGTGTTGAACGGATAATGTTTTTGGAATGAAATTAAATTAAAAGTGTGTTGTTAATTAATATTTATTTAAACATATGTTGAAACCATATGATGTATAATATAATTGTTATATTGTTTTGATTTGGGAGTTTTGAGATAGAGATTAAAGGTGTGGTTATATTTGTTTGTGAGGACTTATTTTATTAATATAATTAAAATGCCTAGACGGCATCAATCCATGGTGTCAGGTGTAGAAGACAAAGAAGATATAACATTTCGTCCATTACCTATAAATGCTCCCGAAAAACTGGATTGGGAAAATCCCAACTGGGAGAATTGGCTTAGACGCTGGGAACGATATAGAGTTGTTTCGAAGCTGAATGAAGCTCCAGAGATTTACCAAGTGAATACTTTGATTTATACTCTAGGAGACGAAATAGAAGACGTTCTAAAGAGGTATCACCTCTCCTCCAAAGAACTGAATAGCTATGATAATGTAATAGGTTGTCTAAATGAGTATTTTAAAGGAAAAACAAACGTAGTATATGAACGTACAAAGTTTTTCGGAAGGAACCAGTTGGAAGGAGAACCAGTTGAGAGATTTATTAAAGACTTGCATCATATTTCTGTAAATTGCAAGTTTGGAAACCTTACAGATGAGCTGGTGATGACT